>JAVTVY010010772.1:0-57065 GCA_036873755.1 Hanleya hanleyi
ATGATGTTTGGCAAAGGTTTGGGCCATTATGGTGCAAATAAGACACAACCACACCATTCTGAATATCTCGCTCTCTTTTTTTCAATAAATTTTTTATTCACCTTTGTGAAAGGGGAGCACATTAAGATATCTTATAATTGCATCTCCCCAGTACAAAAATGTATAATACTTCGACCAAATGGTGAATATCTTGGGAATACATAAAAATGTTCAAAACCACATCCAAAATAACTTGTATAATTCATCAAAATTCAGAATTTATTATAATTCAGACTTATTCTGTGATTTATGATGAGTATGCGTCATTACGCACACTGTATGTTGACATAAAATTTTTTTAGCATGTGCTTGTTTGCGGTGATTTTCTGCAAGTCTTTGTCTGATTTGTTGGTATAGAGTAAGACAATGTACTGGTTGACAGGACTAGTGTAGCAGAAATACATATAAAATTGCAATTCAGTGTTCATTTCCATCTCTTTATGGAAATTGTTTTGTTCAGTATCACTGTTTTTAGGTTGGAATTTATTTTGCTTTATTTAACATGTACATCAGAAAATCTGCAGCTGTACATATTTGTCATACATATATTAGATATATTTACAATTGTTCACCATTCTTATTTCACTTTTTCGTTCTTTTTTCATTTTGTACATTCTAATTTCCAGTGGTTACAATCGCTGCAACCACCACCTCCCCTCTGCTCATCAACACTACAACCACCCCTCCTCCACCCCCTACCACCCCCGCCCCACCTTCCACCACCCCTCATCCAGATCTCATGACTACTGTCATTAAAACCAGTAAATTATCTGTCCAAAGAAAGTTTAAGTATGTGGAGCCATTGCAAACTTTATATATTGCTGTAATGCTGTATCTAGTTAATATTGAAATAGTTAAAAACTGTGTTCTTCCCGGGTTTCACGTGGCTGAGTTTTGGGCTAACTCTTCTCCAATGTTTTTTTCCCAGTATAAATTTTTTATAGGAATGGATTGGCTTCTTTAGTAATTTCCTATTGCGGCCTAGGCTATACTTCGGGGTAGTATTTCTGAACAGAAGATGAACCGGAATTGCTAGTTGATTGGTTAACTATTGACAAACAGGAAGTGACAATCACAGAATCTGATTGAATAGTTGATATAATTGCGCAAGTGCCCCATTATCCTAAAAAGGGAAATTATGCTAATGATAATATTGGGAAAAATTAGAACGAAAATATGCTAGATATTACAGGATAAAACAATTTTCCCACGAGGTCATTAAAGAATGACATTGTGCTCCAAGCCCACCCTGATGTCTTTGAATATTCACATTGACTCCCCCCCCCCCCCACCACACCTATAAATTATCATGTGTGTATTACATGTACGTGTATTGTTCCTCTAATGAGCCTATAACTCCCTGTCCCCTCCCCTTCGTTGTATTATATTGTTGGTATCGAGCAAGACTATTTACTGGTCTGGGTATAGTGGACCAGTGCAGATTTCGAACACTGCACATGGATGTTACCCTACATTAATGACTTCATTTCTTCTCCATATATAATGCTCATGTCTATTTAAATCTTTAAATTCATTTTCTAATGTATTGAACTTAAGTTGAAGTAAGATGCTGTTTGTTCAGGAAGGTTTGGTCACAGATCCAAGTGTATTTGAACTAGACCACAATAATTACTTTCAGTATATTTTATTTTACCAAGCTTCAACATGTAAATTAGTCAGGAATTAACCATGCAGTCAAGTGTTGTAGTTAAACGAGTGAGTGAGCCAGGTGCACCTGTATGCATTAGTGACTTATTATCATGCATGGTCCCTGTGATCTCAATTTATACCTTGTTTTATAACTTATGTATAATTATATTCACCAAATATATATTGTACTAACATACATGTAATGGTAGCATTAACATCACAGTATTACAGTAGGCCAGGATTATTAGCTAGTCCTGGGGCTTTTTATATATATACATACTGGACCATATTATGGAATGCAGGCAGCATAATTAAACACAACCATTATTGTGCATGTATGTGTAGCAGTATGGAACAATCTCCTTTCATATTTGGTTAAAATTAATTGAAAAGTGATAGAAGTAAATTCTAGAATATTTCAAAAAGTAAGAAGAATAAATTCTAGAATACTTTCTCTTCTGTTGCTTATTAAGCCGATCTCTGATCATCCCATCAGCTCATAGAAACTGATATTTTCTATATAGACATTACATTACTTCTATATAGATCCAGCTAGATGCCAAAAGCAACTTCTGATCTACAGATTGTCTTAAAATGCTATTTAGCTCTGCAATTGAACTGTATTCCATATTTATGTTATGTTCAACTTAAAGCTTCATAAGTTTCCATGAAAAATAAAGAAGAGAAAAAACAAACTGACAAATATTTCAAATGTTTATATTTTTAGGCACAGAAAATGCTACCACCCCCAAAATCCCAACAACACAACCACCCCAGACACGTACAACGACAACTTCAAGGCCAGACGTCACCAAGTCTACTTTGTCACCCAGTGATCCTTTCCCATCACACTCAGATGGACCATTGCCCATCAAACTGGTCTATTGTAAGGGGGCATTCAAGGCAGGACTTCAGTGGCCAACCACCAAAGTGGGAAACACCAATGTTCTCAAGTGTCCAGGGGACCTGCTTGGTAAGTGAACGCTTAAGCATTTCATCTTCACAAACATTGATACAACATTTGTCCATCAGAAGTTTAATAAATTTGTCCTTGTGTTCCTTGATCACAAAATATGTAATGTGATAACTTTAATATAGAGCCAGCAAAATTCACTGAAGACACATTGGTGAGTGAATAGTGGCAAAAGATTTGTGCGATAAATATCCCCCGACACCGAAGGGCTAGAGGGAGACTATAGTAATGGATTCGTCCGTCTTCATTCCCAGACAATAACTTTTGAAACCTGACTGGATTATTTCCAAATTTGGTATTGGGTATCTTGCCTCAAGATCTCCCTTCGGATTATTTTCTATGCTGAAAGACTGCTCGGCTTTTCAACTGCATTTTGGGTCAGTGTTGAAATTCCAATTGCAAGAGTTGATTGAAGCAGGACATCCAACACTAAAACAAATTAATGGAGTTGGTACAATAAGGCAACATTTTGGCCTATACGTGGTGCGGTTGAAATAGAAAAATAAAATCTCCTAAAAATAATTATTTTTTAACGTAATGGCAAGAGAATATATACGTACACAATATGTGAAAGTTCTAAGCTTAATTGCATTATGATTATAGTTATGACATAAAATTGAAATCCACAGCATGTTGTATTTCATAAATAGAGGGTCTAAATCGAGTCATTTATAAACATTTAGTCATGAAGGACCCCTTTGACCAAAGAGATTTTCCAGCAGTGAAGATATAATGCCACCATACATCACCAGGTTAAATGGCGTTCTGATCCAAGGGGTCCTTTGTGTCTAAATGTGTGTTTCAAAGTCTCAATTTAGACCATTTTTTTCACGAAATCGCGCATGCTGTGGATTTCAATTTATTGTCTATAATTGTAAAGCAATCAGACTAGAACTTTCACATATTGTGTACATATATTTTCTCTTGACGTTACATAAAAAAAACACAATTATTTTAGCACATTTTATATATTTTTCCCGATTTCAACCGCACCACGTATAGGCCGAAATGCCACCTTATCGCACCTTCTCCTTTACATAGCATAAATGCTTTTAGGTTGGACAGACTGTTGACAGCCCTCACCATGCTAATGTAGGGAAATAACTTTTACTAGTGATAACAGACTTAAGTATGGTGATAAATATGCTTCATATTATCATGCTGTATACCTTAATGAATATTTTGGCAACAATGGACATGCCAGGTATCACTAGGTAAAGATACTTCCCGATAAATAATCATATGGAGCAAGGAGACTAAATCACCCACAGTCTGACACCAGGGGTTCAGTGAGTTTCTGTCAGTCTAGCCATTAGTATGGCGTACAAAGATAAAATCTGATTCGACCCTGTTTAACATCCAAGCTTTCATTTGCCAGAATTAACTCCTGACACATGAGTATATTTGACACTGACAAATTAAAGATTTTAGAGCATCTTAAAATTATTTAGTAAGTATTAAAGATTCAGTGTATTGGAAATCTATTGACGAGAAATATGACTGAATATTTGATATATTGATCCTGTCTATCAGGTATGGTTATCTGGGAATGTGGTCCACATGGCTGGATTGGAGAACCTATAGATGACTGTAAATCTCCCTGGCTAAAAGAAGTCCTGGAACAGGTAAGACTATTCGTCCACTCTTATATAATTATCAGACTAACATTGGTCAATGTGACAAATAAATGTGTGAGATGACCAGAAATGCTTTAGCATGTATTGTACTGTGGAACCTGGAGGTGAACCCCCCATGCTAGTTTGGATCAGAACAGTACGTTCGTTCAGATGGTTGAACAGTACGTTCGTTCAGATGGTTCTCACCTACAAATGTTACACACCATACCCTTTTTCTTCTATTTTTTTCGAACAGCATTTTAGAGCATATTTATGTCAACTGAGGCTAAATACTGTGCATGGATATGTTATTTATCCCAAGAACTGAAAAGGTAGCAGTGCAATTTGTAGAAAGTTAACAGTATTTCTCTCCGCAGATGCCTGAAGTTTTGCCGTTTGAGTAATTAGGGTAAAAATTGTAACATTGTTACTACAGCAGTTATTAATGTTGACTGGTTTCACTGTATCAATCAAGTTTGTTTAATTTCTCAATTACTGTAATGTGTGACAAGATAATCTTCCATGAACATGAAACAAACATCCTCAAAATTGTCTCCATTGAGTGGTTGAGTGCATTTCTGATTGACCAATCAGGTAGACGAGAACCAGCCTGTAGGAAAAATCTTGCAGAAAATTGAGGACTTTACATCAACGGAGGTCCTACGACCGGGCGATCTCAAGATCACTACATCCATCCTGACAAATCTGGTCACACAACTTCAGGAGGATATAACAGACACGGACGACCCACTGGAGAAGGAGAAGCAAAAAGAAATCGTGATGAAAGTCAATGATGTGAGTTGTAGTTCTTGACTAAATATACTTGTCCTCTGTGATCAGTAGAAAAGATGTTTACCTATATTCTCGGACAGAGGCTGGAACAAGCTCATGAATGTCAATGATGTGAGTTGTAGTTCTTGACTAAATGTACTTGTCCTCTGTGATCAGTAGAAAAGATGTTTACCTATATTCTCAGACAGAGGCTGGAACAAGCTCATGAAAGTCAATGATGTGAGTTGTAGTTCTTCACTAAATGTACTTGTCCTCTGTGATCAGTAGAAAAGATGTTTACCTATATTCTCGGGCAGAGGCTGGAACAAGCTCATGAAAGTCAATGATGTGAGTGGTAGTTCTTCACTAAATGTACTTGTCCTCTGTGATCAGTAGAAAAGATGTTTACCTATATTCTCAGACAGAGGCTGGAACAAGCTCATGAATGTCAATGATGTGAGTTGTAGTTCTTGACTAATTGTACTTGTCCTCTGTGATCAGTAGAAAAGATGTTTACCTATATTCTCAGACAGAGGCTGGAACAAGCTCATGAATGTCAATGATGTGAGTTGTAGTTCTTCACTAAATGTACTTGTCTCTGTGATCAGTAGAAAAGATGTTTACCTATATTCTCAGACAGAGGCTGGAACAAGCTCATGAATGTCAATGATGTGAGTTGTAGTTCTTCACTAAATGTACTTGTCTCTGTGATCAGTAGAAAAGATGTTTACCTATATTCTCAGACAGAGGCTGGAACAAGCTCATGAAAGTCAATGCAGGCCTTGCTATTTGTCAGAATCTGTTATTCCCGTTAATTAATTTGCTGGAATCCTGATGGGAATCCTATTCCCGGATTCCCAAGGAAAAGCAAGCCTTGCTATAAACTGTAGCATGAGACTTAAATCGTTCAAGAGTTCTCACGATGCAACTGAGTTGTATGCTACAAGTTGTTACTACAAATGGTACTGTGAGAATGGGCCGTAAGTTAGCTACATGTATGGACAGCACCAATATTGCCAGAACATAGGTATTTATGGTGTGAATCCCCTAATAAAGCTTGGTAGAGGAGAAGCTTACAGAAATCTGGATGATTTCATTAATTTGATTTGAGTTTTTTTTGCTAGGCGTCTCATGTGACAGGTATATATTTCTACTGTCCATTGTAAAATTACCTGTCAGGGAAAGATAGATACGTGAACATTTCAAGCCCTGTAAAATAAAATCACAAAAAAAATGTCTGGAGATAGTGTTAATGGAGTTTGAATTTTGCCCTATCTTAGAGACAACACATCATATTTCCTTGGCATGTGTGCACTTTCTGTCAATCGCGAATTCTATTTTTGCATAATATCTGAGAATCTCTGTAACCACTGTGTAGAATGTTGGATTATTGTCTCTCTCCAGGAAATGGTCCAGTCAGCCAGTAATTTATTGGCTCCTAAACAGCATGGATGCTGGGACAATCTGCCTGAGACAGACCGCACAAAAGTGGCCACATCACTCGTCATAACAGTGGAGGAGACCGCATTCACAGTGGCCAACATGGTAGAGATCAACGGTCAAATGGCAGAGGTCGACGAGAATATATGTAAGTTGGCCCCAATAGATCAGTTCTTTGTAGGCTGACTCTTTCTGTGTCTTGATATAAAATATATGGAATGCTTGTCAACTACCTGGGAAGCGGACATGGTGTCGTTAAAATATTTCAGTTCTCAATGGTGCTTGGAAGTCTGGAAAGTTCTTGAATTTCAAATTACCAAATTTCATGTTGGAAAGTCTTTAAATTTCAAATTATGGATTTCCTGGCCTGGAAATTTCCTGAATTTCAAGTCCTCAATTTCCAGGCCTGGAGAGTCATTGAATTTTCAGGCCTTGTGGGACAGAAAAAATTTTTGGGGGGGGGGGGGGTGGAAGGGCCAAGAGGTCCGGAAAAGTAAACAAGAATAGTTATTGCCCAATTGATCATGTTAATGTGTTTATTGCGCAGTGATGGAGGTGAATGTGATAAAACCTATGGATCAGTCTGAAGATCTACAGCTGCCCTCCATCCCCATGATGAAACATTCTGCATGGAAGGACAACACAGACTCTATCACCATTCCTAGGGAGAGTCTTATTCAACACAGCCTCAATGGTGAGTGACTTGTTACAATGTAACCAATAACCTCTGAGTGATGTCTCCCTGTAACAATGTAACAATTAGTGTATGGATAACCTCATGTGATAATTTTTTTCTCCGTAGCCTTATGTACAATTTAATATTCCTTGAGCTGAGTGACGCATTCACTCACTTCTATTCTATTCTATTCTATTGGGTGTTATTTCCTATAAAAATTTTGTTTCACAACCCCATATGGACAGGTGAAACATTCACTGTGTTATGTGTTGATACTCTAAATGAAAGTTAATTTCAGAATCTGCTGTCATATGGACTGCTAAAAGGTTCTATATCAAATCTTTTGGTTTCTTTAGGAAAAATAGCGGTGGTGTTCATAGCTTACAACAACCTGGGTGAATGGATGAACTCTGGCAACGGAGCCTCTAAAACATCAACAGATAACAACAGAGATCACATTACAGACTCGGAAGTGCGAGCCGAAAATGAAGATGTTGAGACAACCCCTCAGTGGGCTGTCAATACGAAAATTATATCAACATCTCTGAACAGCAGGCGTGGGGTTGTACCTCTGACCAAACCTGTCACATTAGTCCTCCAGCATACCAATGTAAGTTTGGATATAAAATCATTAAATCAAGGTGACATACCTTAATTAGACACCATTCATGTATAAAATTGTACTTCAACCACAGACATGGCAAATGTACAGATGCATTTACAACTTAATTCTGATCGATTTTTAGTTGGTCATGAGCTCTTTCGTCCCAAATTCTTCATGATGCATTAAACAGAAAGTCTTCATTATATACTTGTCCCTCATAATGCCTAAGTTGGGGAATAAAATATTGATCGCACTAGTGAGTCTTCATAACAGCAGCATATGTATTACAGATGTATATTGAAACCCACTTTACAATAAACTGTGTGATAATGAGTGCAAGTATAATACAGTGTAACCTATCTATAGTATAACACTGTTATTGGGGGACAAAACTTAAACCACCTTGTAGATTTTCAGCCTTATAAAAGGGCTGAAATAATATGCATTTGTTAATTTGAGGGACACCATAGCACCCACCTTATATCAGAGTCAGCGCTATAGCGAGGCACCTTTTAGTGAGGCTAGACTGTATTAGTAATAGCAGTGTAAAAAGTGCAATAATTCATACAACGTTTTACCATTATTCAGTAAATTGTGAACATTCTTCCATTTCATTCACAGGTAAGCATAAATCTGAGTCCTAAATGTTCCTACTGGAATTACTCTGATAGGTATGTATTATAAACTCCCAACTTTGTCTTCATCCTCTGTCTCACTTAACAGAAGTGCATTCATTTTCAGTGGGTATAAGGGTCTACTGTTACAGGCATTCTGATTTGAGGCGCGCGATCGCGCACGTGTACCATCACGCTCCAGAAAAATAATCCAGGCATGCGTTTTCCGCGCGCCTCAACTTTTGCAAAAAAATAAAACGAAAACTGTATTCCTGCTCTTAGAATTCCCCTTTCAATCTTCGTAAATTGTAATGCCCAGCAATCATACAGAGTCGTCTCCCTTGAGAAACGCGGAAGTTACTTTACAACCCAGATCCCATAGTTTCTTTCATTACCGAATTCACTGAGCAGTTATACCATAGCAGAACCAAGCCAAGATGGGATGGAGTCACTGAGAACATGATTTGTGTTATCACATGCCTTCTGTCCTGTCAAGTATGGCGGGAAGTTGAGGAGCGCGACTGTCAACATGAAGGCGATCTGTTTCTATCTCGTGTTTCTTTCTCACCATATATCTGACTTCTGTTATGACTACTGTTGGATACAGTCGAGTTATCTACATTTGAGACTGCAATTTCTCTTGCATCGGCTCCAATATTTCTCAGGGCGACGACAGAAAAACGTATGTGGACCACATCGTGTGGTGTTTTAAAAAAAGTCTGCAAATGCACTCCTGAACATCTTTCAGGCGTGTGATTTTGTGGGTGCTAATCACACCCCTTGAGCTATGTCAGGCATGTGTTTTTCACTTGCCGCCTTCTGTGCATATCAGAGTGCCTGATTGTCGCATGCAATTTTCACCATGTCATGGAGCCCTGTAAATTCCAATAAATGTTCACATGATCCTTTGCCTACTCGATAAGAAAAACGTAATATGTCTGTGTTGGTCCAATCAAGGACGAGAACGTCAACCTATTAAAGTGAGAGCTAGATTTTGCCTGAGATTTTGGATTGTACAATGCGAATTGTCTCTTATTACCTGAGATAAGATTCTCCAATATCGGCGGGCAATGCTTTTTATCATGTAGACCAGCAACATCAAACCTGGCTGGCTTATACAGGGCTGTTGCTTGGATATCTTGAGGCCTGGGTCGTTTTTGTACCAGGGGGGTGATTTATGAATAAAGGGGCACATTGTTTGCTTCAATCTGAAGAGCAGTTGTCACGAGAAAAAAGCATAATTCCAACTCACATTTGCAAAAGCGGGTTCACCATAACCTCCTTGACTGAATCTGTTATACATTCGAGTGAGCTAGGGTACTTTTTGGTTGATACAGTTAAACATGGTCATATTTTTGCTCACGAGTGAAATGTTGTCTGTCTTGTTTTCATGTTGATCTGTGTGAATTTCAGCACCAATCTTGGTCACTGGGCAGAGGCTGGATGTAGACTGCTCATCTCAAACTTGACCCACACCACCTGTGAATGTGACCATCTCACCCACTTTGCTGTACTCATGGATGTATCTGGCACGAGGGTATAGCTCAGAATTCATTTTTTTGTGCACCATCGCAGTCATTTTAGATATATCACAAATAGTTTTTGTAAGATTGAAAAAATCTTGCATTGTTTTAGAAAACCAAGATATTTACTAGAACGACAAGTTATGGATATTGTTCTATCACTCATTTTGAAAATTACTCGAACATAAAATGATTGTGGTTACGCCATCCAGAAATCCTTCTTTATCTCACAAACGATATCAACTTTATCCAAGAATTTTAATCTAAAAAAAAAAAGTTCAAGTGATAGAGGTGATTATGCATTAGGTTACACCTCTTTACAAATAAGAATTATCTACTGCGTCAATAATATTAAGTCATTCACAAGTAAATCGTTTCGCACCATCAAATTATGGAATCGTGGTAATTTCATCGTCTCATTCCTGTTGTAATATTGGTCACCCAATGTCATTACTTAGAAACTACAGGTGATCAATGATGAAGTTATGAAATATTATATAATGTGTTTCCACAGTTACCTCCCCATCATGAGATAGCTCTACAGGTGATCACCTACGCTGGATGTCTTATTTCCATCCTCTGTCTTCTACTCAGCTTCATCACCTTTTGGATGTTCAAGTAAGTTTCATAGTAAATTTTTGAATGTTCAAGACAGTATCATATTGAACTTTTGGATATTCAAGCGAGTCTAATATTAAACTTTTGGATGTTCAAGTCAGTATCATATTGAACTTTTGGATGTTCAAGCGAGTCTAGTATTAAACTTTTGGATGTTCAAGTCAGTATCATATTGAACTTTTGGATGTTCGAGTGAGTCTAATATTAAACTTTTGGATGTTCAAGTCAGTATCATATTGAACTTTTGGATGTTCAAGTGAGTCTAATATTAAACTTTTGGATGTTCAAGTCAGTATCATATTGAACTTTTGGATGTTCGAGTGAGTCTAATATTAAACTTTTGGATGTTCAAGTCAGTATCATATTGAACTTTTGGATGTTCAAGCGAGTCTAATATTAAACTTTTGGATGTTCAAGTGAGTATCATATTGAACTTTTGGATGTTCAAGTGAGTCTAATATTAAACTTTTGGATGTTCAAGTCAGTATCATATTGAACTTTTGGATGTTCAAGTGAGTCTAATATTAAACTTTTGGATGTTCAAGTCAGTATCATATTGAACTTTTGGATGTTCAAGCGAGTCTAATATTAAACTTTTGGATGTTCAAGTCAGTATCATATTGAACTTTTGGATGTTCAAGTGAGTCTAATATTAAACTTTTGGATGTTCAAGTCAGTATCATATTGAACTTTTGGATGTTCAAGTCAGTATCATATTAAACTTTTGGATGTTCAAGTCAGTATCATATTGAACTTTTGGATGTTCAAGTCAGTATCATATTAAACTTTTGGATGTTCAAGTCAGTATCATATTGAACTTTTGGATGTTCAAGCGAGTCTAATATTAAACTTTTGGATGTTCAAGTCAGTATCAGATTGAACTTTTGGATGTTCAAGCGAGTCTAATATTAAGCTTTTGGATGTTCAAGTCAGTATCATATTGAACTTTTGGATGTTCAAGTGAGTCTAATATTAAACTTTTGGATGTTCAAGTCAGTATCATATTGAACTTTTGGATGTTCAAGCGAGTCTAGTATTAAACTTTTGGATGTTCAAGTCAATATCAGATTGAACTTTTGGATGTTCAAGTGAGTCTAATATTAAACTTTTGGATGTTCAAGTCAGTATCATATTGAACTTTTGGATATTCAAGTGAGTCTAATATTAAACTTTTGGATGTTCAAGTCCGTATCATATTGAACTTTTGGATGTTCAAGTCAGTATCAGATTGAACTTTTGGATGTTCAAGTGAGTCTAATATTAAACTTTTGGATGTTCAAGTCAGTATCATATTAAACTTTTATCCAGACATCCTAGAGATAAATCTAATGAAACCCCAGATAGTACAAGCAGACCTAAATGTAGGTGTGCTTTAACAGGTTAGAGAAAACTACCTCCATAAATGGAGATAAAAAAGTCCTTTTTGCCCAATAAAATAAAGAATATTTCGACCTCTGCCATAGGCAATGCATGAGATGGTATTAAAAAACAGATTGTTGTTCATCTAATTTGCATAATAATGAACAACATGTTTTGTTCTCTATTAATTATTAGACTATATGCACTCTTTCGTTGGAAAATCACTGTTACGACATGTAGTCGCCTGAAGATTTTGGAGAGTTCTGAAGAAAACTCTGATAGTATTGTGCAAGTCCTGCATTGCCTGTTACATTATCATTATTGATTATGTATTGTAGGAATCTCCAGTGTGACCGAAACACCATTCACAAGAACTTGGTGCTGTGTTTGATGATAGCAGAGACCATATTCCTGGTGGGCATACAACAACATGAACACCCTGTGAGTAGTCTAAACTACCCTTATAATTAGCACATGTTCAGATATCCCTATAGGTTATTTGTGATTGTGCTGAGGTTTTGACTCTTACAGAAATGGTTATCGAACAGCCAACATCTTCTCTCAACATTTTATTCCTCAGTTTTATAATACAATGAATCTACTCTTTGTCAGACTGCTTAAACAATCCACTATTAATTTTCCACTATGTTCAAAAGCCATTGCAGCCAAACTAGTATCGTACTTGTCCATGTCTCTTTTAGAACTCTTGGTCCATCTGTTTTATTTCACTGACAGTTTCATTTGTCTCTTCATACTACCATGACCTTCATTATTTTCAGATTCTTTGTGCAATCATTGCGGGACTGTTACATTTCTTCTTCCTGGCATCATTTGCCTGGATGTGTTTAGAGGGTATACAGTTGTATGTTATGTTGATTGAGGTGTTTGAAGCTGAGAGATCACGTGTTAAGTGGTACTACGCCTTTGGTTATGGTGAGGACTTGTCACTTACTATCCCCTTTCCATGTTTGTTTAGGGATTTTGTACGACTTTTAGTGTTCATTTTCCCTTTCTACTCAGTGTCTCATTCTTTAGAGGACAAATGACCAGCATATACCAAATTTTGTCACATTCTGTGGTTGTCACACCACTTATTTATTAGGCCTTCCATTCATTTACATGAAAAATGGAAGCCTTCCCTTGTGTATCTGTAAAACATATTTTAAATACAGCCCATTTCATTTTAAATTGAAATATGTAGGTCGATATATTATGTGCATTTTGGATCGTGAACAAAATTAAACATTTTACATATACTTTTAAATTTGAGACCTGTAAAGAGTGAATGGTTTAAAGAATTATCATAATCCCTCTGATAATTCATTCAGAAGATGTGAAATTTCCCACCATAAAATCTGTGGATGATCAAATTTATTAGAACAGGATGTTGAGAAAATGGTTCAAAATCATACATATAACCCATTATTTCTTCATTTCAATGATTTTAAAGGGTGATCAAAATACCGATTGAATTTTGTCCTCAAAATTGGAGGTGATTACATTTTGATATGGGGATTGAATTATTAGAGGGATTGCCATATTCTATGTGTGTGTATTACAGGTGTTCCAGCCCTAATAGTGGGTGTATCAGCAGCAGTGGACCATCAGGGATATGGTACAGCCACACAGTAAGTCCTTAACTCTGGTTAGGGGGTATGGCTTTTAGTGTTGGACACACCGGTTCTCGTCATATCACCGAAGTTAAGCAACGTTAAGCTTAGTCAATACTTGGATGTGTGACCGGGTGCTGTACTGATTGGGCTGATCAGTGTCCAGGGTAATAGGAACTGTGAGAACTCTCGTGTTCTGGCACATGTAGGGACCATCGTGATATGATTGAAACAAGGTTGAAAACGACGTTAAGCCCTCCCTTACTGCTTTGAGGTGTACTTGAGGTGTAGTTGAGGTGTACCTGTGAGGTGTACCCTCCGATATTATGAGGTGTATTTGAGGAGTAGATGAGGTGTAGTTGAGGAGTAGATGAGGTGTAGTTGAGGAGTATCGAAATATGCAAATTAGTACACCTCAGTGAGGTGTACACCTCAAATGAGGTGTACACCTCAAATGAGGTGTACACCTCAGGTGAGGTGTACCCCTCAGGTGAGGTACTAACTGAGGTGTACTTGAGGCATATCCAATTTTGAAAAATGTATTCATACCTCCCATTGAAAATAGGTACCAGGCATATTTGTATTCTCATTTTTTAGTGAACACCGCTCAGTAGATGGATCCCCATCCTCCTCCTACAATAACTTTGCTGCAGCATTTTTCGCTACAAAGCCTACAATTAACATATGAGCAGCCAAACTTGAAAGTAGGGGAAGGTGACCATGTATGTCAGAAAATGGTAGCACCACACTTATAAAGGAGCTTCAACATTGGCTCAGAAGTGCCCCAATTGCCACACAGAGGATTCCAATGCAAAAGCATACAACTTACAAGGGACCAATGTATTTGGGAAGTGACAGTTAACATATCCATTTTGGAAATATATCTGGATGGTTGACAACATATCCACAGGTGCCAAAGTTTGCATGAGATTAACAATAGTTTCTCTGTAAATTATACAACAGTGCCCATTAACTGATTGCTATGATAATTTGAAGAGAAGAATGTTACAGCAGGTTTTAGTTTGATGTATTAGTGTCCTGGTGTCAAAATAATAATAAAAATAAAATAAAAATTGAGTTTACATAACATTTTTCATGTTTAGAAGTTCAGGAGGTGTACTTGAGGTGTACGTAGGTAATTTAAAAGTGAGGTACATGTTTTTTTGACAAAGTCAATGAGGTGTACTTGAGGTGTAGGTAATTTAAAGTAACATTCATGCCAGAATGATGATCCAGCATAGACATGTAAAGAAAAAATTAAATTTAATGCCATGTTCAGCAATATTTTGTCTATTTAGCAAGTATGTGTTTTTTTATCATTTAGAAAGTGATCGTATAACAGTATTTTCATTATTTTGGGATACAAAACGAGTAATTAGCGAGTATGAATAAAAGATTGTGCTGGCAATTATTTACAATAAGTGTATGGTATATTATGCTCAATTTCATGACAAACCTTTCCACCAAGTCCACCATATATCTTGGGTGTAGGTGGATAACTGTATCTTATGTTCATGCCAAGCTTGTTATGGTGGAGTGTAGGAAATACTTGAGATGTAGATAAATTATGAGGTATAAGTACATACTTGTATACTTTTGTACATGCATATTTTAGCAAAGTCCATGAGATGTACTTGAGGTGTAGGTAAATTACAAGTATATATTTTGACAAAGTTTATGAGGTATCACTCACTGTTAATTATTATGTGTTAATTAAACAAGGGCTGTACTTATTTCAAACTGTCAGACTGAATTGGTGTATGTTACAATAGAATATTAGACTAAGGCAGGAACATCCAACTGAGACATAGAGTTAAAAAGTATTAAGAAAATAATTAAAGAAGAGCTCCAGCTGAGAATGTATATGCAGGTGACACAAGAAATAGCAGAAGTAGATTTTATGTATTGTAAACTGGAAAAAAAACAAGGTTATGACCTGTCAAGTGGTTCTTTTATTCATAGAGGGTGTATGAGATTTACAGTTAGCCAACCCATTTATTGATTTATTTTAAAATATAGCGCTTAAATGAACTAAGAAATGTACTTTAAAATATAAATAAAACATTTAGTTGATCATGTTGATGGGCAGTGGGGAAGCCAAGGTAAACTTGAGGTGTACAAAAATTACAAGTATATTTTGATAGTCCCAGAGGTGTACTTGAGGTACATGCATAGTTTGGCAAAGTCCATAAGGTGTACTTGAGGTGTAGTATATAACATATCTATTTTTGACAAAGTCCATGAGGTGTACTTGAGGCGTAGGTAGATTACACGTATATTTTGACAAAGTTCCAGAGGTGTACTTGAGGTACATGCATATTTTGGCAAAGTTCATAAGGTGTACTTGAGGTGTAGGTAAATTACAAAAATATTTTTTCAAAGTCCATGAGGTGTACTTGAGGTGTATACACCTTGAAAAGTTTTTTCAAAGTCCATGAGGTGTACTTGAGGTGTATACACCTTGAAAAAGAAAATGAGGTGTACACCTCAGGTACACCTCAACTACACCTCAAGTTGAGGTGTACACCTCAGGTACACCTCGACTACACCTCAACTTGAGGTGTACACCTCAAGTCTGTAAGGGCTACTACTCACTCACTCAGGTTAGGGAGACTCTCGACAGGCTGAATACAGTCTTGAACATCTAAACTCCATCTTCATACACAAGTTGACTTCACCATTCACACTTCGAATTAGCCTTGCTAGATCAGACCACTGAAAGCATTCAAATCTGAGGTGTAAATTTCATATACAGACCATAGACGAATCAATCAGAACATACCCAACGACATCCTCGCGAGCCAGTATATCGATCGATCTATTGGGATCGATACACTGGCTTGGTTAGTTACGCATACGAGTTCTGGATATAAATAGATGAAGGGGTTTCCCCTGAATCAACCCAATCAGCGAACGCGCTAAGCTGGTTGATTAGGCCAATCCGCTGCGAGTTATGAGATGTGACAGGTTTCAATTTCATCGTGGGCCAAACTGCTTTAATGTCAAGCGGAAATCGACATCGGAAGTCAAAGCAAAAAAACCGCAGGCTGGGGATACCGACATACTAATTCAAAACAAGCGCGGGGGATGAAATGTACCAGATTGTATAATAGAGGCATCGACTCAAGAACTCATTCGAATCACCAAAAATGTCCAGGTAAACCCTCTGCGAAGATTTAGGATTTACCTGGACTTGTGGAGATGACCCAACGACTGTATTTAGTGACGTATTCCCTCAGTAGATAATCATTCCTCCTAATATTGCGGTAAGGGTGGCAAGATACATGGTACAGCCAATCAATAGCCCATTCATCTGGCACATAATCAAAATTTAAGTGGACTCAAGGTCAATGACGTTTCATGTCTATTATCTTTTGAACAGAGCCCATGGGCTGATATATCAAGGCTAATTTGAAGTGTGAATGGATTTTTTGACTTGTGTATGAAGATGCCAAACTCGCATTCAGAAGGAGTCCTGCTGAGGACAACTTTGATGGAACTTTAGCATGTTTAGTTTTGGTACGCAAGAAGAAGGTTCCAATATTGTCAGTTGATCCGCTTCGTCATACAATTGCCAAAACACCCATTCAGAGTTTGAGAGAACTAGAGCTCCAGCATCTCATTCCCAGAGAATACACTTTCATGTATTCACCCACTTCAGTAATAGTGGAAGTTCTTCAAATTGTTTATTTTGACATTTGGTGGAAATAATTACTAAATAAAAAGGACTAGCTTTTGGGACGGTAAAGCTATTTACAGAATCACAATGAACTATACGAAAAACCAAATTCAAGTGGAATCAAGTCATATTTTGTTGATAATATTTGGCGATTGTGCTCGGAAACTTGTATTCACAGGTTCTCCCATTCTGGAACGCTTCGAAAGTTCTGTTCGGAACTAGGAACTGGGCCGGAGAGCACATGGGTCCATTCAAATACAGCTGGTGAAGGAAAATGAAGGTTTCTGCTGAATATGTTCTGTAGTTTTCTCCAGTTCCAAAATGGAATGTCCAGCCTTTTGACATATCTTCTTCTTCACAAATTACCATTTGATATTAATCCAGAGTTTGTTCATGGTTTCAGCTGCTGGTTGAGAACAGATACATACTTTATCTGGAGTTTTGTGGGACCAGTGGCTGCTGTCATTACAGTGAGTACCTGTCTATTCTCCACTCTTACAATCACATTAGCAAATACATACATTTTCCATATAGTAGCACAGAATGTTGCTTTGGATTATATTTCGGGTAGCCAGATACCTGCCTTAATTATTTGTTTCTGGAAGAGAAATTAGAAAGACTACAAAATCAAATTACATGTATTTAAAAATTTAGTCTAATGGGCATACAGCTTAACAGCCTTCGTGCATGATGATTTAATGGACATGTCCTCATTAATTATGAGCCTATTCTCCAGAGCTATAGTAACATGTGAGATATATTAAAATGTGAAATATATTAGAATGTGAGATATATATTAAGATGTGAAATATATTCGAATGTGAGATATATTAAATATATTAGAATGTGAGATATATTAGAATGTGAGATAATAAAATGTGAAATATATTAGAATGTGAGATATATTAAAATGTGAGATATATTAGAATGTGATATATGTATATTAGAATGTGAGACATATTAAAATGTGAAATATATTAGAATGTGAGATATATTAGAATGTGAAATATATTTGGATGTGAGATATATGAAAATGTGAAATATATCACAATGTGATATATATTAAAATGTGATATATATATATATATATATATATTAGAATGTGAGATATATTAAAATGTGAAATATATCAGAATGTGAGATATATTAAAATGTGAAATATATTAGAATGTGAGATATATTGAAATGTGAAATATATCAGAATGTGAGATATATTAGAATATGAAATATATCAGAATTTCTCTCCTTTATTATTTTCAGATCAATATTGTTATGTTGAGTATTGCTGTGTATATGATGTGTCGCCATGCTACGACGGCTCCGTCAATCAAATCTAAAGAAAAACGAAAGATGGAGAAGTACAGGTAGGTTACTACTAAACTTAAACAATGTCTGTATACATGTTTATGTATGACTCGTCTCTTAATTTGTTCACAAAAATAACATGAAGAATGATGTCTGTGAATTATTTTATTTCGAGTTTGAGTAATATATTTAATTAATACATGGACCTAAAATTGAACAGATGATTGATTTTATTTAATTGTAATAAATTGTAATATCTATAACTCTTGCCTGTTTAATGTTGCGGCATTGACAAGAGGTGCGTCGTACAGTTTATTATTATTCTTGTATACATCCAGTCTACAATAATATGTCTGTTAGTGTTTACTGGACATATGTCTTGAGGATTGTTCTTGTTCTTACAATGACATTTTTGTTGCCTTCCTGCTGCTAACCATGAACAGTAGTCAGGATATGGAGAGTGGTGTTACCCCACGGCCTGCTGGTTTGTATGGCTGTGACCCTAAAATCAAACGGGTCTCCGATGTGCCGTAAGATCTCCTTCTTTGCCCGGCATCAATGTGTTCAGTCTCTCTTTTGAGTAGTTTGTATGTGGTGATACATTTGTACGGTTACTCCAAAAGTACACCTGCACAGTAGTCCTACAAGTTGGTCCAGAAGTTTTTATTTCCTGGTTTATGGAATCTCGAAACTTACATTTTTTTTTATAACTGTTTTACCTGTCCTCCCTCCCCCTTTGCCAAAATCTTAATTTGTAAGTAAAATATTTTTATAAAATGCACATTTCGGAGAACTATTGCTGTGAATTGCTCAATTTATGAGATTTTATCTGAAATAATACAGACAGCAGCCCACTGAGAAGTTGTGTCGCATCATATCAATCCTCATCTGTACAATAACGTTATTCTTTGAGAGACGAGATAGAAAGTCTTATTTATTTCCATTTTCATTCCTACCTCCTGTTCAAAATTTTACCATGATAAACCAAAAAAATGTATTTCTCATTGTGTCATGCTCCCTTGTTATGTGTCATCTTGATGATAATGGAGCTACTTTCCATGAACATGTATATTTGGAGTCATCCTGCTGATGTATCTGTACGGTTTATAGATTTTGATAGCTTGTGAAGTTATTTGCCATGTCAATTAAAACTGAAGATCAAGTTTGTATTACTGCCATCGCTTTTTAGTTGGTTTGCCATAAATGTGTGATTTCATTTTGAATTGACACCTGGAAGTTTGCTGTTTCAGTATTTTATTTTAGCACGTTATTTAGGACCGCTTAGTTTAAATTTGCAATAGTCTCAGTGTGATGATAGTTTGGTAAATAAACTTATTGTTGACTGCTCTTAAGTTCATTATGTATTTTCGGTTGTCATCTGATGGTCTTGTTTTCTATGATGTTATTTTGGTGTAGTTTATTGATAAGGTGCTCCTCGGCAAAAGCAAATAAATGTTGTTTACAGTTGTTTTAAGTTTGGTTTATTTGAAAATTTGTATTAATTATTTTGTAATTGATGGAGCTTTGAATCTTATATATTTCTCCTGACCAATAATTATATATCCTCAACTTGAGGAAGATGTATATACATGAACAAGAAGTCGGCTTGATTACCACTTTTCTCTCCTCTCAACTTCAGTCAGAATAATTTATTTATTAAAACAAGAGTAGATAGTGTGATACTCTAGTATTTGGCCATCTCTTCAATACCATACTCAGCTGATGAAATGTACTCTGTTGAACAGACTGAGAAGTGCTGGAAAATTGTTTGGTTGAAGGATTTGTTTGATATTCAGAAGAGAGCAGCTGTTCATGTATAACAAGTTAGTTATGGAAAACTATCTAACCAGAGTGTATCACTGAATTCTAAAGCTGGGGATACACATTCAATTTTTCCTCCAAAATTTTACAATGTAAACTGATTTGCGTTTATTAGTATTTGTGGCAAAATTTCATCTGACCAAGAAAATAACATGAACACCTGTCTCAACTAGAAATAATTATTCATGTGTAAATGTGACATCATAGAAAATAAACTGTGATGTCTGAGAACAGAGCTGTGCAGCGCATTGTGATGATGATCTCTCTTCTGCACCACATGAGTTTTGTAAATATATGGAGAGCTAGATGGACTAGAATATCAGGAGAGTCTTTGGAATACCAAATTTGCAGATTACAAAGACAAGCACAAGAAGCAGACTGAATACAACGATTTATTAAAAGTATATGAATAGTAGTTCCCATTTGCGAAAGGCAGTGATATCATTCTATTCTCTGGTATAGACAGTGCTGCCAGTAAATAAAACTTGTTACCCATACACATGATGAAAAAAATCATGATGGAAAATGTAAGATGTAAGAAATTGTGTTCACTCGTTGATGGAATTGATCTTGTGTCCTCAGCTTAAAGCAAAAAAACGTTGCTCTTAGAGAGCTCAAGAACAGTTTTGTTACACTCTGTATTACGTTTGTCACTTGCCCTTCTCCTCACAGGGAATATTCCTGTGGAAGTACAGATCATCTCCAGCCTTCTCCCAGTGGTAACTCCATGGACATATGTAACAAACTGTAAGCAGTTTACATGACTGGTGTACGTGATGTGAATTGAGCTACAGTTTATGGTTGTCAGGCGATGTTTTTGTGGATTCTTGTTGTCTGTACTGTAATGTATCGTGTAAAAATGGAAAAAACGTTTTACTTTGCGTTGTTCTGGACTTGAACCTATGTGACAGACAGATCACTCCTTTCCCTTTAAGTTGACTTTTTGAAATCCATAGAATGAATTATAAGTGTGATTAAACCAGCTGGACAGCTTATTCATAACAGATTCTGAGAGTAAATTTGAAAGCACTGTGAAACTTCTTACATTTAGCATCATTTATCTGAATATTTGGGTAAAATTGGTAATTGGTGTACACATTTTTTGGAGATTTTTCTTGATATGATTAGGATTTGCATGCGAATTTCAGCACAGTGTGTTTCATCACTTTGCATAGTGACTTATTTCTTTAGTGTTCTTGAACTTGAAATGATTATTTGTATGGATAACATTGCTCAAAACATCTGATAACAGCTGAGAAGTTCTGAAATTAGCAGATTTTCTTAGACATCGTGGCCTATATTTATTTTGTGCATGCCCTTTATTTTTATTCGATTTTTCATGGGGTAAACTAAGCTCATTTGTAAATCTTGCCAAGCAGATGCTGAGTGGTGTATGGGTGGTACATCTCCTTTACTGTTGACTATGATTGGAATGTTTGTGTTATCACCCGTCATGTTTTACACATCACAACTTTTTAAAGGATCTGTACATATTTTGTATCGTAGGTGATATATTATTTCCATGCATTTATGTTCTGTTCGATTAGTTGATATTTTGTCGGTTCTTCATTGTAGTATTGGTGTAATATTGCATGTACTTTCCTACAAATACAAACTGGCCCATAGTTCATATAAGATGATCTTAATGCCACTATCATCAAATGACCTGTTCAGATCGATTTCAACAAATAGATGAACAAAGAAATATGGACACTGAGGAAAAACAGGGGACACCATTATTATCCAGAGTATTCTCAGCACAATACATGAGCTGAGGGCTGTTACATAAATAGTACAAGATTGGGGATGCAAATCATTTCCAAGGTACATGCAGGCCTTGCATTTTGACTGATCAGTCCAGGCCCCGTGAAAGACCCCATGAGTGCTTTTCGCAGGCCGACTTACCAGCCTGATAAACTGCTGATGTAGTTCAATTGAAATTAGCCATACTGTGAGAAACTCAGCCCCATTAACAGCTAATACCAGGTCTATCAAATCACTGAGCCTTGTGTGATTTCTATAATGCACAGACTGACATGGGTGGCAACAGGATGATTTAAACTCTTTTAACACCTGGAAATGGGAAAAATGGTGCATGGGTGGTTGAGAACATCGAATTTTGCCTTTGAGCCACCTCATGTATTTTTGTCTGGATCATTCCTCACGATAAACACTCTAATAATTTAAACACCATATTAACATTCAATCAATCCCAGATTTTACGTTGAATTTTGATCTTTCATTCTAATAAATTTGATCACCTCTGAAATGTAGGAGACGTACACCACATGGACAAAGGTCCTGTTTTTATATCGGCAAGTGAAATTCTGTTCTAATAAATCTGACCACCCCTGTGATATATCTGGGTGAGGAACTCTCTGCTGTGATTGAATGAACAGAGCATTTACTGTACAAGATACTGGTCATACTGTACCAGTATCTGAAAGTTGGTTGCCAATACAATTTTATGCTGTTGCAACAACAGTTGATCACCACCGGTGAAATATGTTCACTTCATGTATCCAGTTCTGCTTTCACATGATTGATCAGTTAAAAGTCTATTACCATGGTAACACTTGTTTTAATCCAATCTTATTTGCAGGGCTTGGATCAAGGGAGCGGCTGTACTGGTGGTATTACTGGGTCTGACTTGGTCGTTTGGGATCCTCTATATTAACGAGCATACAGTAGTCATGGCTTATCTCTTCACTATCCTCAATAGCCTTCAAGGTCTCTTCATCTTTATATTCCATTGTATCATGAATGAGAAGGTAAGCCCTCCTGAATTTTGCCCATTCTGTGTTTTTTAAAATTTTTTATACTGCATTACTGTAGACTGGCAGAACATTAGATTACACGTCAGGGCCTGATCTAGACTTTTAGTTTGGGCACCCATACATGGTGCATAGGCCGTGATGTGGGACTGTCATAGAATCTGTGGGAGTATTAAATGATCCAAATACAGCCTGATAACTTAATATTTGGCAACTGTAGTCTGTACTTCCATTAGTGGTTTTGGCCTGTTCAGAGACGGAATTTGCTAAAAAAAAAAAATTTCTTTTATATCGTTTATGTGCCCAAATTGAAGACTTGCGCAAAGGGAGTAACTTCATCACTTGTCATCGTGATTCATCTAACAAATCCGAACCATGACAGAGAGCAACTCTGTTGTCCTTAACTTAGTTACCATTTGCATTTTCTCTTGATGCTTACATGAAGTATGGACCCATATTGTGACCTGATAACCTCTTCAAGTATGTCCATATTTGAGCTAATTGATCCAGGCAATAATATCATATGTCGCATGATTCACCCCTGTGATTTATTTTGAAGTCAAATGTCGGTATCCATGTTTGTTTTGACTTCAGAGACGCCCCTGTGTCATTCTCTCGCTGACATGAAAGATAACATCCTCTGGCGTATAAGTCAGATTGGAGTTCCAATCGAGTTTTCACAGAAGGAATCAGATTTCAGAATTTCAACACAAAAACCTTCCTCATAACATTTAATGTTTTAATAGGATTTATCCAACACTATCAGCAACTTCTGCCCAAGTTTATTAATATACAGAGGTGCATGCTGTTTCCGGTGGATACTTCATGTAGGGGGCTATTGTCCGAGTCTTTGTGCAGCTGAAAAGGCTCAAGTCTAGACACATTGTTGTCCCCAGACTTGGCTATTGTATGCATTGTCTGGTGATACTTACAAGGAGTATAAACCCTGTTTCACCCCTTGAGCCAGCAGAACTGTCATGGTGGCATAACCACAGCTGTAATTCTGACCTGGTTTATTCTTCGCATTACCTCGGATTGCTGCGAAATACGAGAGCCATCCTCTCATATCAGCCATTCATTGGCTGATACTTTGAAGAGGCCATTTAAGTATTAGTTGCACAGAACATACTTTTGTTCATGAATGGTACAGAATATTCAGATCTGCGTCTGTGGAGAATGGAGAGCAAATAAAAAAATCTTTTTATTATTTTATTTATTTTGTGACAATTTGCCTGAATTGAGGGATTTTCAATATTTTCTATAATTTGAGCATCGATATTCTACTGGGGCTTCTGGGGATTGACCTGCGATGTCATTATGCACATCGCAGGTCATGGTAAGAATAGGCCTCAGCTCCTGAGAGAGCTTGTCGTAAGAGACGACTGAGGCACCCATGTGGTTCCCGGGTGTGAAAAGGAATAGGACACCACCTGTGTGGTTCTCGGGTTTGAAAAGGAATACGACCCAACATCATGATATGACTGAAATATAGTTGAAAGCGACATTAAATCATATTCACTCACTCTACTGGATCCCATTCATATTTTACTGGATTCCATTGTTATTCCACACAATCCATCAATTTTCCACTCCATCCCATTGATATTCTACTGGTTGCATCGATCCTCTACTGGATCCCATGATATTCTACTGGATATCACTGATATTTCTTTGTAGGGTATATTTCATTGTAATGTACATGTAAGTTTCACAGGATGTCACAGAGCAATTTAATACTCAGCCATGCCATCCCAGTATCTCACTTTTGATGAATGAAATAATTCTGATTTTATGATAAATAATGAAATGTTCTCCTGTAAATATATATATATATGAGTTTCATTGTAGTCTCTTGTTAATAATTGAAAACAATATTGTAGTACCACATACATAAGCTAAAGGAGGCAAATCTGAACAGTAATGAGTATTTCTCCCTAACTTTTTCACAGGTGCAGAAGGAGTATCGTAAGGTGGCCCGTAGGACCTCATGGCTGCCCGACTGTATCCGGGTGAACTATGGTGGATATACCGGATATAGCCAGTCCACCACCCCTAACCAGTCAACATCATCGGGGAACAATGTGAGTTTTGCCCCCCATAAAGTACCAAGACTATACCGACAAAATTATATTGTTGACTTTGACATGTTTGTGGTGCACAAAACAATTCCAGTTTAGCTCTGGGTGTTGGAACGGCTTCGAATTTGGGCATCATTAGGTGCATACATGTACTTTCATACTTCTGGTTGTTGTCGTCGTCATTGTCGTTGGGCGACTTGACTTTTTGATTGTCAATGTTTGTTAACCTTCATCTTGCCATGGCTATGTATGGGTAATATTTCAACATGTACATCGTTGACTTTTAATTTCATCTGTGATATTCCTGCAATGACTCTATGACCTTCTGTGCTGTCTTCCTGTTCACAGTTGATCAACATATACTTAACTCTGTACAAGTTGCTAGTTTGTTTTAATCCAGGTTTTGCTTTTCCATGAATGTTTTTACCACATATTTGAGGAATTATTTTTCTCCAGATATTTTACATTATCAGTATTATTCAAGGAGTTCACATGTCATTTGTGAAATATTAAAGTATTCTGGTGCAGTTAAATTAATGCCCTAATACTTATACATTTCACCAGACATTGTCATCTAAAGCTGACGACACATGCATGGCTATGCAATATGCAGCAATCCTACTAGCATGATGTATATAGTTGTATCACATAAAAATACTCCTGGATTAACTTCTAAATTACATAGCCCATAGTGCCATTTTTTACTGCTGGACATGCATGTCTGACAGTATGGTGATAGTAGTTTGGTCATATCTTTTCACTCATTCTGTGAAGTTAGGTTGTTCACATTGATTTTCTTGCTCATTGTTTTCACAACTACTGTGAAATGATATTTCTCTATTGATTGGTTGCATTTTCTTGTAGTCCAGGTTATAAGGTTTCAATATGCTCTTTGGGAATGTGATCATGTGATAATTTATATTTACACACATTCACTATTTTCTTCTTTGAAGTTGGAATTTACAGTAATTTTGAATTGTTGAATTATTTATGTCTTACTCACCAACATGTACAATGTAGTTGATGTCCGTGTTGATCTTTTATTCACACTACTTTATTGTAATATTGGTGTCCTTTGACACATTTTCCCATGCCTCTTTTTCATATACATGTATATGCTAGTCTACAAGTATATTTATAATATTGATGTCCTACTGAAGTTACTTTGATGGATGGATGAGTTTTAATGGATACACTTTCATGCTTTGAGAGGGAAAGGAAATGCATTTTCGATTTGTTCTAGCTTGCTGTAAAAGGGTACTATGAAATGCTTCCTTTCTGTTTACACGACTGGCTGGGCATTTCTTCTGAGCTTGTGGGGATCTATTACTAGAACTTTCCTCATGACTGCTTCTCTGTGCAATAAAAACTTTGCTTGTAACTTAATGTTATGGTGCTTTCTTTCTTCTCTCTAACTTTTATCTGCATGTTAGAAGACAAAATTCCCTCTAATACTGGCCAGGTTTCTGTGATGGATAAGCAGGTGTAAATCTCTTGGGATATTAGATTTGTCTTAATCAGTATTCTCCAATGAAATATGCTGATCCAATTGAAATTGTGTAATCGCACAAAACTGAACCATGGACCCCATGGTAGTAAAGCCAGGGAAACTGTTTTTGTCATACACTGGACACTGCAAGTCTAATTAAATTGTTCCATCATGCGAAATGGTAGAGGATGTACGAAATTGTCATTGGCAACCAATATCTCTGTGGATGTTATCTTGGTGAAAGTCTCATTCAAAATGTAACGTCATGTGGAAAATCTCTATTGAAAGTATAGCAAGTACAACAGCCAGAGCTTAATTATCCTGGCCAATATCAGCTGTGAATATAAACATTTCTTAAAGAAGTTGAAATTACTTGTCAGAAACTGTTTTAGAAGTGTTCTAGAATTGTTTATTTGAAAGCACTCAGTGTGGTATCTTTAAGGGGATTGCAATTGACAGAAATGTTCAAGTTTAGTTTGAATACAGCAAAGTAATTATGATACTTCAGTAATATTTAAGATTGGCCAACTTTCTCTGTCCATATCACTTTTCATCAACTGCATTTTGAGTGGACTGAATCAAGGAACAACCATTGTTAGTGGATTGAATCAAGGAACAACCATTGTTAGCCTTCAGCAAGTTTTCAAGATAAGAGGAAGCCACACATACTGGCAGATTTGGTAGATATAACTGGTGCATAACACTTCTAGTAAAATTTAATTTCTCGGCGAACTTTCGACCCTATTGTGAAGGTAATTTAGATTAAAATAGCAAAAGTTGGAGATAAGTAATTATTTCTGCGGAAATCCCCGTCTATTTTGTCCGGTCAGCCAATCAGGGTTCTTGATTTAATTTTCTTCTCCGCCGCTTTCCCCTGGCGCCGTTTATGCCGGAGTAAATTACAATCAGACCGCCTGTTAACAATCTAAATTATATTATTCTGTCCAGTTATCTCTTATTCAAAATGACATTTGACAAACACCAGATTCCAGTCTTGCCATTGATTGCTTGAACTAAGTGAGAACATCTCTGATTTGATATAAATATATCTGACATCGGTCCACAACTAAGATACACAAGAAGGTGGTGAAGTGCCAATAAACCTGTGGTTTTCACTCTTCAGTCATCCCAAGTACCAGTCGTCCTTGTCTCTTTGGTAGTATTTGGCACATTTCCCCCATGTTTAATTTCTATCGAGAGATACATGATTTGCCTTCCCTCCTAAATTTCCAACTATACCTTGCCACTATGTGTATTATTGTAAACCCATTATCTAAATCTTCAGTTATGATATTTAAATAAAGCGTATTTGGCTGATGTCTGTCATTTTAGTAAATTCAAAAGTTTTCAGTTAAAAACTTAACCATAGGAGAAATTCGACAAATACTCAAACCAACCCCGAATTTTTGTGTTTGGAATCAATGGAACATGACAACCAGTGGTATTATAGCATCTGAACTTCACCATTCATCATAGTCCAGCATCAGTTTGGCCAAATATTTTGAAACTTTCAATCGTTTTGCAGAAAGGTTATTCGAATGCTACGAATAACTTGGAATTATACATGTAGGAAGGTTTATTAGGAATGTTACATGCCCATGGTCATTCTCAAGTTTACTTTCATACATTTGTGTACGGTACTATTTCTGGAGACTACATTCTGTAGACGTTTTAAGCATCACCACTGTGATTGCCCCAGACCTTGAAAAGAAGCCAAACTCCTCATTAACTACATGAATGCCATGTAGCGTGTCAAATTTAGTCTATGCTTGGTATAGGTGTTCCCTAACAGGCGCCGCGGAGCATATTCAAAAGTGGGGGGGCTGACCCCTATCTCGACCATAAAGTGGGGGGGCTGAAGTCGCCCCTAGATAGGGCTTATAACATTACAGCTCCGAAAAGTGGGGGGGCTGAAGCCCCCCCAGCCCCCCCGGCTCCGCGGCCCCTGCCTAACCCAGCCTAACTCTTTGCCCCATGGAGGCTTACTGCCATCGCCATTTGACGCCTTATGTAATAAATAAATTAATTAACCTCATTCAATAATATTTTATTTCAGAAAATATTAAACATGCTAAATTATTGGTCACTGTAAAAGTAATAAAAATATTAATAAACCTTTGATGCCAGCCCTCCAATTAGATTTGTACCTGACAATTTACAGGTGATCACCAAAAAGGTCTAAGGGTCAATTCCACCGTGACTGACGGGACAAACAGCGCCCACGCAACATCTTTATGACAATACCACAGCTTTGGATAGTTACTGATCTTGGTTTCAGGGTTATGTTAGTAAAGGTGAAACTTCAGACTTCTGAAAAAAACCAGGGCTTTGGGCCATACCTGCATGCTCTGTTTGCCATGTGCCCAAAGGCAGCCTTGTGACTGATGGGACTTTTGAGGACCACCGTTTTCAACGTAACTCACCTAATAGTCAAATGCTATCTAAATACCATTCTGCATGGGTCTTTACTGTTAAAAATTGAACAATCAGACCCTCTGGTTTCTCAAAATTGCAATGGTTAACATTAGTATCTAAACTCTGATGTACACTCGGGCAAAGAACATGTGACTGATGGGACAGTTATGCTGTGACTGATGGGACCCCATGTATAAGCCATCTACTGTGACTCATCTGAACTTACATACATCCATGAATGTGATATATATAGTTCAGAGATCATTAAATAAACAGAAAACAGAAGCTGCATAAAAGAAAACTATGTTTATTTTAACAGAGTATACTAACAAAAATGTGATAACGGGTTAACAATACATCCATATATACAAGTCGGGTAATAAACTATAAAAGTTGTCTATAAAACATACAATGGTGTTGTTAGTGATCAGCAACTGTCATATTGAACTTGAAACCAACTGCAACCAACATGAAACAAAAATTCATGTTCCGGACAAAACCAAAAATTGTGACTGATGGGACAACTAGTTACATGTATGTTTGACTACTTCTATTGCATCAAATTGTGTACACGCCTCAGGAATTGACAAGCCTCGGCTCACTCTTCATTGGTTCTATGACTGCATCTCTATCATACCAAATATTATCCTGTTCAGCCTCAAATACATAGGCTTTACCAGAAGTAGACAAAACCAAACATCTAATCTGGTAACAGTTGTCCTTGACATCCAATATCAATCCATGATAAACTTTCGACTCGTACCGCACTTTCACCCATTGGCATTGCCCACATGCATAGTCAATACTTTCATTGTTCTCTTCTCATGTGCTTCACCCAATGTCATTGTCATGAATCTCTTTTGTACTTTCGTTTTCACCCCACTTCCCCTTATGATTACGTAGTCCTTCTTTCCCGGTGCTTGGCTAGAGATGTCGTTCCTCTCATAGAAATTTGTTACATCTTTGATCACATCAGCACTAAAAGCAAGATCTTCTAGTCTTCGTTTTGGTGGCTTGAAGGGCTCTGGTGAAAATTTCACGGCCAGCTTCTGCACAACCTTCTTCCTCCTTCTGGGACTCCTAGGAAGTTTGCTTTGGGCCCTCGTTATCGCTCTTTTCATCACCCCCGTTCTCAAGTTTGGGCTACTCTCGGGGGATTCTCTCAACTCTGAAGCAGCCTTTCTCTCTCGTTTTCTTTGCCTATAAATTACAAAAGAATGACACTTTTCTGCTATTTTGGTGTCTTGCGTCAATTGATATAAACAGTATCAAAATGTGACTGACGGGACAACCTATACTTGATATCCGTATTAAAGGGGATTTCACAAAAAAAACTATCTATGATTCTGAAGATCATTATCATTGCTTATTCATGTATATATCGAGATCCATTTATAAATATTTTAAAGATCTACATACCTGTAGACGGCCTTTCTGATCCTCTCTTTCTTTGTTTTCTCCTTCTTGGCAGATGCCGACATCATTCCTCTTTTTTTTTGTTCCCACTGGTTATGGTACACTGATTGTTGTGTCTTATACTCTTCATACTTCCCTTCACTCTTTAACTTAGATCGTCTTTGTCTCTGTCTCCCAGCACTTCTTTTAGCCATTTCCCAAAAAGCAGACACTAACCCATACAAAAGCGTGACTGATGGGACAGATTTTGATTTGCTGTACTGACTCTAAGCTTGTCTCAACTGGTTGGATGTTGCATCCAGAATGAAGGTCTTATACCCTGGGATGTGGGAAGTAAGAGATTTGATACAATGTGTGGGCTGCTGCTAAGAAAAGCAAACTTATGTGGTTAAATTGTGACTGAGGGGACATTGGATACTCATTATCCCAAGGTCATGGCGGTGGAATTTTGTCTTCTGATAAAGCTTTTTAAAAAGCAAATATAAACTAACCAACAGTGACACTGTATGTAAACATCGATAAGATAGAGAATGATGAAGATGTAGTTTGTACACCATCTGAGGGACTATAGGGTAAGACCTGTTTTCTACACAGTATTATCCATGTAGTTCAAATACTGATATCTGGAGAACTAGGTGGTGCATCATAACAGTGAAACCAGTTTTGTGAAGCTGGTGATGTTGGCTTTCAGATGTTAGGTATAATGAAGGTCTCAAATCAGTTCTAAAAAACTGCCCAAAGGGACCATTAATGTGGAATTGACCTAAGGGGCAGCCTAGAAAAGCCTGTATGGTTTAGAACGGGGCGTCAAATGGCGTCAACATGGGGCAAAGAGCTAAAGGTGATCTTTATCTACTCTACCTTATAGGATAAATGTTGATTTATATAGCAGTAAACCAGACCGTATTACATAGTTCACATTTGAGAAGCTGGCATATGCAGATCCCAGTCGGGTTCCCTGCCAAGATTTTCACAACGCGAATGTACATATAGGCCTACAGTATTGGTTGTCTATCAACTTTCTTGGGGAAAAAATGGCAGAAACCAGACAGAGGTATGGAATTTGATGCCCTCACTTACTAAACCTTCTAATTCAGCTTGGAAGATCAGATCCTGAAGTGCTTCCAGTTTTGAGAGAATTATTTGGGGGGAAATGAGAGCTAATATATAAAATTATAGGCTTTCACTTTAACTATCATAATTCAACTTGCAACACATCTCAAAACGTTGACATATTTTTTAGAAAATTAAAGGGAAATAAAAGACAAAAAACCTTAAATTAGATGCCAATTCACATTCAAACAAGTCCATTCATTCTAATAAAACAGTCACTTATCATTCTCTTCCTCATGTGTTTTTATATTCCCCAACACTGCATAAATGTACATGTAAGTAAGGAAACTTTGTAATTAAAATGTAACCATGGAAGAGGACAGAATTAAGACTATGAATTAGGCCAGGGACCGTATAATAAATTATACAGTCCCTGATTAGGCCTACCCTAACATTGAACAGGTTATTTGAAGGCAAGCCTGCATATGGCAGAGATTGGTTGAGACAGATATACATTATAAGAGCTAGTTCCAGCTTAATGGACAGTAATAGCAGTCAACAAGCGTGTAACCAAATTACTTCAGTGACCAGGTCGAATGTGTTCTGACATGGTTCCAACTAATCTGGCTGATCTGAAGGCAGTCAAAGGAATTAGATAGGAGAGAGGATTGAAATGCCTTACAGCTACACAGTACTTAACAAAGCTAGAATAGCAACATGTGTACAGTTCTCACACAGTATACAAACATAATTTTTTTATCTTTAAGATTTAACAAATATGGCAGGTTTAGGAGAAATCCATACAAATTAGTTTTTCAAACCAGTCAAAATCTTTAAATAATCTCTCGGATAGAAAATCAGCAGATTTATTCAAGTCATGCACAGCTCTGATTAAAATTGTGTGTTATTAGGTCTACTAAGCCAGTTTTATATTTCTTCAAAATCTTGGAATAATCTCTCAGCTGTATTAAAAATAAGCAGATTATGTCCTGCATAGCTCAGATTGTAATTCTGTTATATTTAGTCTAATAAACCAGTTTTATCTTCTAAAGTCTTAAATCCTGAACAAAAACTTTGAAGAAGAATACTTTAAAAAATGGCATTAATGTGTAACTTAACCATTTAACTCAACTTAATCATGCATGATAGCCTGATTATAGGTTAAACAAGAAAATCCTAATCTCTTTTGATAAATACTGCAGCTGTTTTCTGGGCAAACTGCCAGACTAAAGCAATAGGAAATAAGTAACATTAAGTGTCTTCTGATGATGATAATCACCGTTATTCTATATGACCTTTGACCACTGTGTAATCATTTGTCTGAGCCTGGTGTGGTCTCTTACCTTCCTTGTGCCAGGTCTGGTCCTAAATAACCATAATTGAGCCATCAGTGTCAAGAATATAAGACAAAAACAGTTTCCTTCCAATCTTCCTTTCATGTGAATCCATTTTTCATCAGTGTTTTTCTTGCCTCGCATGTCTGATGGCATAGAAATAAAACTATACACAGCAGTTAATCTCTTCATTACTCTGTGAATAATTATTATGTCAAGTATTTGGAACATTAATTGGCATTCGGAACATGATGATGAATGGACTAATTCAAGAGGACATTGCGTCTATACTGACATGTTTTTCTCCAGCAAATAATTGTGTAGTGATGTTAAGCATTATTGCTTTACATTTGACCTATCCATGTACATCATCTAGTTAGTTATTTCCACTGGTTTGGAGTTTTCAGCGAAGCTTTGGTGTAAGACCTCCCATTGAAAAGGTAATATCCTGGACAAAAGACTAACAACACAATTTGCAGCAAATCGTTTGTTAACTATATTTTGTAAGTCTTGCACCAAATCATTGCTGAGTTTCTTTGTTTTGTTGGTAGTGATAGTTCATCATTTCCTTTTGGCTTGAGTAGTCCTGCATTTTCATTGCTTATGTTGTCACATGTAGTCATTCCAATTGGCTGGAGTAGTTCTGCATTTCGTTAGTCAGGTACCAGTAGTTATCCAATTACATTGACTGGAATAGTTCTGCATTTCCATTGGCTAGGTAGTTGCCATTTCTATTGACTGGGATAGTTCACTTCCATTCATTATGTAGGATATCTGTAGTTCTGTAGTTTCATTGCCCAGAGCTGTGCATTATCTTTGTAGGGGTAGCTCCTTATTTCCATTTGGTGGAGTACTTCTATTCCCATTGGTCAGATCTAGTGCCTCGCCTTCTTGCATTAGCATATTTATCAGTCTCCGTTCAGACTGACATTTCTGTTTTCCAATTTATTGACTGCACCAGTTTTGTCCACCTGTATTGCCTTTATACTTTTTCAAGAGATCGTTTTACCTGCTTTTGTTTGGATTAAGGATTAATCTTGGATTATTGGCTGAATTAACAGCAGTTAATATTCATGGTGAACCAGGATTATCCTAGGATTACCAAATATTGAGATTGACATTTCCTTATATTTTCGTATCTTTTCAGTACTTTTCGAAACTATGGAGTGGAAGAAAGAGAAAGAAGTCCACATCCTCTGTGCTTGGAAAATCCAACTCCTCGCCATCAAGACGTATGTAATCTCAATCCTTCTACTTTTAATTAGAATTTTAATTTTAAGTTCATTTAAGATAAATTTGTTGTCCTTGTAGGTTTGTGATGAAAATATAATTCACTCTCAGGAACCAAGAACCAAGTTGTAAAATATGTCAGTCATATTCATAGGATATTGTCATTTTTGTGACCTCACCTGATTTCCCATAACCCAGATTTAAGGGAAACTCCACTGTTATATAATGGAGCCCATGTCCACATCAGTTGATTCTTATGTCCACATTAATTAGTTTTTACCCCTCGGCCATTTTGGCCTCAGGGTATTGTCGTCGCCATGTACGTCCGTCCGTCCGTTACCGCATTTTAGGCAAAACCACTTGAGACACAACCACCAAATTTTCAACACTTATTTATCTAGTGCTAAGTCAGACGCCTATCGAAAGTGGCTCTCCTCGGCCTATATTTTACAGAGTTCTGCCCCTTTACAGATATATTAATTTCTATTTCTGTATTATATGCCTGAATGTAACCAACTATATCTGCAGAACTGTGTTCGGTATAGCTACTATATTTTGGAAACTTATTTATATTGTTGTATTCTACAAGCCAACAAAGGATTACTCGCCTCGGCGTATGGAGTTATACCCCTTTCAAATGTAATAATCTCCCAATTTTGTTATCTGTAGCTGAATGTACAAGTTATATCTGGAGATCCGTGTTCCGTACAGCTTATTCGTCTCGGTTCTCATTTTACAGAGTGCTAAGTCAGATGCCTATCAAAAGTGGCTTCCCTTGACCCATATTTTACAGAGTTATGCCCCTTTACAGATATATAATTTTTCTATTTCTGTCCTATATGCCTGGATGTAACCAACTACCGGTATATCTTGATCATTCCACATAGAACTATCTCTTCCCAATTCACACTACACATGGGTCTCAATCAATTGGGGAAAGCCGAGGGGTTTTGATTAGATCAATCTCATGTTATTAATTCTTGTACATTTATTTTGTCGATGATTACAGGTCGCAGAAGCAATCATCCGGACTCTGGGAGCCGTGAGAGTAGCAGTGTTCTTACCCCACTATCCAACCAGAATGGCTTCATCTACACAGGCCAGCAGAATGGTCACTTGAAGCCATACCATGGAGGGATCAATGGGGACCTGTCTGTGGTGGATTGCTCTGTGGTGGACAGCGAATTTGTGTCCGAGTACTGCAAGGAGAACATGCAGGCCCATCGTGACACTCCCGAGAGGGACACCAGCAACTACAACCCTGATGCCTCCATCTACCACGTTTATGAAGAACCCAATTTCAGGAACAAGAAACCTCTTTCTACATCTGAGGACTCGATCATCAAGAACAGATTGTCCTTGATTTCAACTGACACGAAGGATGGAATTCACTACTCGGAAGTGAGCGATGAAGAGCTTTTCAGGACAACGGAGAGCGAGAAGCGGATGAGTGCATATGAGCGTGAGCCACTGGTATTCCCATCTAAATCTGAACATCAACTCCTGGATTCCAATGGGGGAGGATCTAACCGTTCTTCGGGATTAGGGGCAGGACAAGGAGAGCCGAGGTCGCCGTCGCTGACTGACCTCAGCCCCGATAAAGAGGAGAACGACAAGAATCTCAGTACCCCTAACCTTAAATACAAAGAGACGCTGTCTAAGAGGGACATCGTGAATGGAAACCATGACCCTGAGGCAGGAGATCCTCTCCTCCAATCACAGACCAGCATGCCCAACCTCAGTGCCGTCGAGGAGGAAACAGAAGGAGAATTGTCTTTCGGTTCCTTTGACACCTCGCCCACCAGCAATGGTAGAAATATTCTCGGACTAACGGGCAAGAAGGTGAAGCGACTGAGCTCAGACGTGAAGACGAAGCATGATCCACATCGATTTAGACTCTCCAATACTTCCAGCGACTGTTAGATTCTCTGAGAGTTGTCCCATACACATCTTGTAGAACCAGGGATTTGATCCTGTAACGAGAGAATTTGAAACTGTTGTTGGAGCAGTGTTTCCAGTTTGTGTTGATCAGAAGGTTTGTTCCTGCAGTTACATAAACTGGTGTATTTTGAGCCACCATTGTGCTTAGTTCAGCAAACTAAGGTGGATCTTGATCAAATCAAGACTTTGTGGCTTTACACATTGTTAGTGATAGAGAATTCTAGTATTACATGGCAGCACTGACTGTACAAACATGTTCTCCTACTCATACTTTGAAATTGCATTTGGGAACGGTCAGCGTATAGTTGACAGTATCTGGTATGCCAAAAACTGCATGTTGGCTGAGCCACGGAAGCGCAAGCTTGCTGAGAAGGAAATTTTGCCATATAATAGTGTTTAACATTCCACTAGAACATTAGTTCATCTCTTCTTTCCGACACGTGTGTCGTTCCATGGGAAGAGGGAGTGGACAGTGAACATACAAAATTGGCCGGTCCAATACTTGTATTTCCAGGGTTCTGTCTATGCTGTACAGCAACAAATAAAATGTCGGGCACAGTGGTCAGTATGCTCTAATGTTGCAGGTCTTTGATTTTTATTGTACAAACATATTTTGACTGCATATAATCCTGCATGACAACCAAATCATCCTGGACAAAACCACGTATTCATAAGTTGGAGTTGTAAGGGGCTACGAGATAATACACAATTTCAGGTCGGATTCTAAATAAATATTCGACTACATGCATGGTCCTATTAAAGAAATTTGCCGAAAAGGACAATCTAAATTTGGCTTTATTGGATTGAGGAGCAGTTAGTGGTTTGATTGTTTTTCTCCATGTACTTACTGTGAGGAAAGCTCGATAATTCAAGCGACAATAATGCACAGAATAACTATTTGTAAGTTGAAATCACACACCTTTCGTAGTCGTAATTCTGGCCATTTTCGTTTCCATAAAACATGGAAAGTCGGACACTCTTCAAATTGTAGTCAGCTGGAGTGTGACCTCACATCGTGTATCATGGTATTCATTTCGGTCAAGTTGCACCTGTCCCTTCTTCAAAGATGATCACACAAATAAGGGGCATGACGCAAAGTTGAGTGTATGCAGAATTCAGGTAGTAACAATTCTCCACAAATTTGTAACCAAGATCACTTGTGATGAGATTGTATGTACATGACATTTATCTTTAATACTCGTACTTGTCTGTGTACATTTAATTCTCAGCACCATATGCTCATGTACAGGTATGCCAATCATGATGTCAGAAGTTACGTTAAATCATGTTATAATTCTATCGCAGGAAGTCAAATTTATTAGAACAGAATATCGACGAAATCATTGAAAATGATGCAAAATTCCATTATTTCTTTATTTTAATGATTTTAGAGAGTGATTAAATTCATTATAATGGCTGATTAAATTTTGTCAGATTGAATAATTCAATCACCGGAAGAGAAATTTGCCGACATAAAATCTGGGGCGGGGGGGGGGGGGGGGATCAAATTCATTAGAAGTTGACAATTTATTAGAAGTTGACAAAATAGTCCAAAATCATGCAGATAATATCCATTATTTCTTTGTTTCAATGATTTTAGAAAGTGATCAAATTTATTAGAACAGTCCATTGAATTTTGTTCCCAAGTTTAGGGATGATTGAATTTTGATAGGGTGATTGAATTATTAGAGGGATTACTGTAGTAGAAGATTGACAGTAATCAGTATAAACTTGGGAAGTTCGTCATGTAAGGATGTTTAAACCGGGAACACTGTGCAATACAGCTTGTCGGGTAGCTTTTCCAGGTTTAACAAGGTTCCCTACATGTAGTCACCTATTATGTTTTCCTTACATGACGAATAGGCCATAAACGGAAAGTTATCTTCATTAACCATCAATTCTACTGGTTTGTGGACATGTTCGGGTTGTGTTTCCTTTTCATAGAATTATGCGAGAGATGCACTTTTCTCACGTGTCTTCATATATCAAAGTTTTTTTGTTGTTGGTAATTTCAATTTGGCTTCAACTTTGCAACAAATCGATAAAATCGTGTTGATAATTATTTGCCTCCCAAGTGATTGTGATATCATAGTATGCAATTTCATTGGTGGCTAATTTATACATCATTGCATTTTCCTTAGAAACATTATAGCTTGCGAGAATTTAAAGCAGCTTACTGCCAATACAATAGTGCGCTTCCACTTGCTAATATTTTGTAACAAACGATTTCAAGATTATGACACAAACTTGAAAAGGAGGCTGCCTAGAAGTGCTAGCCAATCAACTGTCTAGCAGCTGGGAGATCTCCCCATGATGCTTCATTGGTTATTTTCTGGTCATGATAAGGTTTTAGAGCCACTGAAAGGTCAGGTGAATATATAAGATAGCAACATTTTTATCATCTAAAGAAATTAAGTTGTCTTAAAAGTGCACATTTTATGTGGCTGTGGTGTTCATATCCAGAGCACATTCGAGCTGCAACTGCCACGGGAATGCAGCAAAAAGTATATGCTTGCTGGACATGTTGTTGTTGTTGGTAACTTGCTGGTTGAAGTTTGCTGTAATGTTGTTAGTCATTTAGGTCACAGAGGTAAAAGTTAATCCTGCTGGAGTAATAGCTAGAGAACCAAAGATTGCTACTGTTGCCCGCTGTTTGTGAAATGTGTTTCAAGTAGAACTTTTAACAACTGTTTCCTGATGTATATCCATATATGGTATGTTATAGTTGTAGTATTAATTAGTGTATATTGGTATATCATGCTTTGTAGTCCAGTCTCATCTGTGGATCATTTTGCCACTATTTTTGATGTCAATGTATCTCCTGAACAGTGAAATTCTGCAAATCAATATGTGCATTTTTATGAGCAAGAGAGAAAAAAAAAAGGTTCAAGACTAAGAGAGTCTCTGATACCTGCAATGCCATTTTGTACATGACTTCAGGTGGCCAGTCCATATGCGCTAACATTTGTTTTGCCAAAATAATATGGTATATAACAGCAGTTTTGTTTGATTTGAGTAGCTTTTTTATGGAATACCCAGATTGAGTTGAGATATGCTGTGAGAAGCATCTAAATATTACTAGTAATCTTGTCACACATCTTGGTTATTATTCATTCAAGCTACATGTATTCACGGAATATTTCCTGTAATTTCATGCTCTCATCTCTTGCAGTATTCACACAAAAACAAACAATGATCTGATACCAAAATACAATAAAGAAGAATAATGTGTATAGGGAAATGTTTGTTTATGTATATATAGATGGTGCTTAAATTTTTATATGTATATTATGTCAAGATTTTGTGCCATCAATAAAATAATCATGGCACATCGATGTAAAACATTCACCCAGTTTGATTTAAACATTTCCTAAATTAAGTATTATATGTTAACGGCATTGAAAATGAAGTTTATTATTGTCATATTTTAATGTATTTTTCATCGTTTTATTATAAGTTATGTCAATGGTAACTTGCATGGAATTTTATTGATGCAAAATATGTAACTGTTGTTTATACAGTACCTAAAGGTCACAGATATGTTGTTTTGGAGGGTTTAATTGAGCTGGGGGGGTTTTCTAACCTTGTGTTGGATATGTAAAGTGCAATTTTTCAAACAGAAATGCCTACATGTCTTTGCTTGTGATATTTTTTTTTTTTTTTGTTGGTCAAACAAACCTCCAGCGAATTAAATGTTCCATCTGTTAAGTTCTGTTTTGGAATCCGGCATAGCCAGAGAATTTTAGAAATATTTAAATTGAAATTTCAATTGTCATTGCCCTTTACAGCAGGGGCAAATCTCTTGCTAGTGTTGTTTATGTCTACAACAAATGTTCACAACTGTTTACTGTTTTCTTTTAGCTGTAAACATAATTTTACCACATTGTTATTGAGAAAATTATTGTCTAAATTGAGACAGTAGGATAGAGAACAGAAATCTTAGCAATAAGACCACGTATGGTGACTGTAATAGTTCTATCAGATCATAGACAATCGAGGGATTGAAATTGTACACAAAAAACTATAACAATTGGATAGAGGATAGAGGATAGATAAACACCCACACTTTATACAGCATCTTTTGTTTTGAAGTTTTTTTTGTTTTTTTTTTACAGTACCATTAAATGGTATGTCAAAAGGCTTTGTTCTCCCGCACTTCTTTATTACAGACAAACATGCATGTTAATGAAGAAGAGGCATACACATCTGAGCGAGCGAGGGGTGACAGAGGTTTGTTACACCAAGTCAAATTGCGAGTTCACAATCCGAAATGGCCTTCATATGTCAGACCACATTCAGTGTTCAAAATCCGAGGACAGGTGCAAGTTTCACCTACGAATGAGAGCCGAATCAATCATTATCTACACACTGATATTGTGAAGGTTTGTCTTTCACAAGTAGCTACATCAATCTTAATATGGCAACTGGTTTGGCCAAATATAGGTCAGCTAATAAAACATCCACTTCTACAACACATTTCCAAATTCAAATGGTTTCAAGGTCAGTGACCTCTTGTGTCTATTTATAAGTCTTTTGAAGATAACAGAAAACTGATGTGCTAATATGCCAAAGCTAGTTCGAAGAAGGTAGAATTTGACTTGAGATGAGACAATAGACAAAAGATTGACACCTGTCAAAACCCGACAGCACTGATTGGCTCTTTATCAAGGAATTTAACCAATCAGAAAGGATGACTTATCCTTTTAAATGAACTTCATTGTTCTGTTCAACATGGTCTTGGGAGCCATATGCTGTGGAAAATTGTAGACACATGTCCTGAAGAATACATGAAGAAGTCTTAATGTTATGACATTCTTGGTGGAACTTAATACTGCTCAGAATAGATACTATGTATAAACTTGTTCTCTTCCATGGAAACTAGCCTAATAGTTGTCTGTTCAAATGCTGTTACTCGTTAGGGTTTGTTTTGTGCTGCTGAAAGTGTAAAACTGGGTTCTAAATGATCATGCACAGATATTGTCGGTGAGGTGTTGTAGAGTTGAACACGCGTGGTTGTGCTTTGGTCCAATCAATCTCTAATAATCAATTAAATGTAACATTTCATGTATTCTATGGTTGTTCATTCCTGATTATGATCTATATTTTTTGTCACATTTGGTCAGATTGATTAAGGAAAGGGTCAACATGCGACAAGATTGCGAAGTCAAGACTTTGATTCAGTATTTTTCCATCCTCTCTCGTGTTCTTTCAAATATCAAGGTTGTGATCTAGTCCTCGATCGTTATAGCCATTTTATACCAGTAGGTTGTGAGCATGCGTGTGGTTTCCAAGGTTTGTCGTGATGATTATCAAAGAGGTCCGGGATCAGTCCTGCTGGTTTGTACTCTCTGAAAACACTTGAGTGAAATTGAGTGAAAAGTGATCTCGCTCAAGTCTTGAGTGAACTCACTCTTTTCGAGATAATTTCACTCTACATGTACCTGTTCACTGGAATGATTTATCAACTTTAGAATGAGCGATTCACTCAACGTGATTGGGATCAAATTCAAATCTTATTGAGTGAAACTTTCACTCGGGTGTTTTTAGAGTTTAACCTTCTGCTAGTTTGGTATTAACTTGCAAATGAGTTCACTTCAATAAATACCACCTAGAATTAAAGAAACCAGATGCAAATGAGGAAATCAGCGCTAAACACCATTGCTCACAATTAACTTGAGAAATATTCATGTATATTTACTCAAACTATCTTGTACCCAGTATTCATTTAATGTACTGTGGGAATCATCTTGTAACTTTCTACTCCTTCTGTATTCGGATAAATATCATTCCGATAGTTAGAACTGCCACTTTTCACATGCTCTAGTTATACAAGTCCATCATTCATGTCATCAAGTATATTCTCCATCTCTCATTTTTCTATAATTTTTCTGGGCTTATTTATCCATTATTGTCGATCCCCCAGAATGTGCATGCTGAAATTTTGACATTATTTCAAATTATAATTATTTTGACTTTATCAATTCCAATTGATTGTCAATATGGTTGAACGGTTTCTGCTTGATATTTGTATAGAGATCGGGTTGTGAAATTTTATTCAGTAATAAACCTGTGTCGTCGCCCTCAGATAATCGATGCTTGTTTTGTTCTGTTGACCAGTATGCTGTCAGTAGGAGTTCTATAGAAAGAACAGTGAATAATGGAATATATCTTAGTTTTAAAGCGCTTGATTGGTTGATTCAAATTTTCAAAAAGAAACCCGGGATTCTATTTGGCCTGTGGAGAAAATTGGAACAACCTGCAGCCAGTCATAGATTATTTGAGCTCTAGTCAAGTTTATCTCGTACAGAACATTTGTCTCTTGCAAGACAAGGTTTATACATATAGTTGTAAAGAAAGTGGATTTGGGGGACTATTGACCTACTTTCGTGACCTTTGTGTCGTGACTTCTGATTTCTGTCACATGACCAGAAGTAACCAGGTCAAAGATCCTTACCAAAACAGGGGCCTCAGTGGCCGAGTGGTCTAAGGCGTTTTGTTGGTGATCGCTAGCCTCACAGCACTGAACCCAGTGGTCATGCCATTCAGAAAGACTACATGGACCACAATAAAAGTGTGGCTGGCCAGCAAACTGAGGAGCAGTGCAGTGTAGTCAGAGGAGTAACTGGAGGAGTACCAAAAGGATAGTGAGAAGTGTACACTGCAACTACACTGCATCAGCTGGAGGAGTAAGCTGCAGTGTAGCTAGAGGAACGTCCCAATTATTTAAATGAGGTTGCATTGTAGGCTGCAGTGTAGTCTGAGGAGTACTCCTCTGCTGCAGTGTACTCCTCTGCTGCAGTGTAGACTGCAGTATACTCCTCTGTTGCAGTGTAGACTGCAGTGTATGTGACAGTGTACTCCTCTGGTTACACTGCAGACTACACTCAAGCCTGGAAATAAGCACCTGTCATAACTACTTGTCACCCCTATTTTGGAAAATGTTCTGCACCATGACCTCTTTACCTTTGTAAATGGAGATTCAAGCTGGAGTAGTTCATCATGATCTGCAGGGGTGTTTTAAAATTTGGCAGGTACCTATTTCCAGCCTTGACACTGCATCAGAGGAGTGTCCCAGTTATTCAAATAAGGCTGCAGTGTAGCCTGCAGTGTAGGCAGAGGAGTATTCCTCCATCAGTGCAAGCTGAGGAGTACCCAGTTACAATTATTATGGTGATCATGATATAATAATGATCTTTCAAAGAATTATTTAATTGAATATGACCAGGAATTAAATACTTGGTGAATACAATCAGAATGTTAGTAATGCAAGCAAACTACATGCCCTTGTGTAAAGTTGCCCTATTTAGTTCACTCACAAGACACTATAATGATTAAGATTGTGTTCCAAGAAGTAGGCTCTAAAAATTCTTGCATTCATTTGGTAAATGTACAACTCACTGCTACTTTATTAGGTTCACTAAGGAACAACTTACATGAACACACAATCCTTACCCACCTTCTTCTTTATCTTCCATAATGAAAGTTCTACATCATACAAAAGAAGATCTAATCACCCACCACTTGTAGCAAAGACCCCTTATTTGCCCGCCTTTTTCAAAATCAGTTAGTTGCTGATGTTTAAATTTACCATTCTGCAGCAGAGAGTTCTGCAAGGGATGTAACTCATGCAAGGAAAACTTGGTCAAAGTTTGCAGTGTACCCAGAGGAGTAGGCAGGCAAATGGTAGTCTCCGCAATGCAGGGAGGAGTAGGAGATTTCAGGCTGTGTCCCAGCAGTGTAGTGAGGAGTAGGGGGCTTGGAAAACAAAGTCTGCCATGTAGTGAGGAGTAGAAGGCTTAATAAGACAGAGTCTGTGCAGTGTAGCGAGGAGTACTCCTCTGCATTTGCATATTTGAGGAGTACTCCTGTAGGTACACCTCTGGATACACTGCTTGTGAGGAGTACTCCTCAGTTTGCTAAGAGTGGAATACAAGTCATCACAGGAATGAATTTTGGTTCACAGTTTCGGGATTATACACTCCCATCATCCCTTTTGTACCACCACCACTTCCTATCAACGTCACCTCTGGGGACATTCTCGTCATTTTTCGGGTATTTACTCGCACCTCAAACTCTGGGTTTTTTCATCCCAGCTTTTCATCTTGTAGCTATAACTGTCCATGATCCTTGCTCGTCAAAAGTTTGTGCTGGAAAGTCTGCTCTTAACATAGACTAAAGCATCAGTATATTTGGTCTGTGAGATGTAAGATTTCATTAGCTCTCTATTTCACCACAGAGCTGTTGCATTGGTTTGTTTTCTTGAGCACTGATTGGCTACTTCTGATCCAATCCAGTCACTGCATGGTTGGCTACTTTCCCAGCCCGAAGTTTGGCTGACCTATATTACCTAGGTTAAAATTAGAATTACAAGCGTCTGGTCCGTCATTCATAATTCAGCCGTCATCCATTAAAGAATATCCGCGTCCATAATCCAAAGACCTATTCCATATTCCATACAACAGTATCAGCACCAAATTCAAAAAGACAATCATAGTATACATAAACATAGGCTTGTTTCCTGCAAGAGAGAAGCGGTCAACAGTTTTCAATGATGCCGGCAAGACATCATGATGTTCCAAAAATATCAAATCCGTATCGCTGATCAGTATTCTTAATCCATAATATTCGTTGTAAAGTCGTCATCTAAAGAATGAGGTATCTCAGTCACGCTTTGATTGTGACTGTGAATATGAAAGTGGATCCCACATTTCTGTTCAAGCTAGGGGCATTGATAGATAATTGTTCATGCTCATAACCTTTTGCACAGATACACACAAGATATGGTGTTGCATGAGAACTCAGTTGTTTTTATTCAAGAACAATAACACGAGAACTACCACACGAGAACTTAAGCCCAGGACGGGACGTGTAGATTGAAATGATCTCCAGCCTAATCATAAACCAACACATGACGAACATCTGCACGACAGTGGGTAGGCTCAGTCCACGACAGTGATGGTAGAGATAAAACAGGCAGTACTGTCCACATACGCTACTACTCTGGCCTTGCAACGCTTGACTGTTCCAACACCAGAATAGGCCTCAGCCACTCAAAGAGCTTGATGCAAGAGGCGACTAACTGGGGCACCCGTGGGGTTCCCGGGTTTGAAAAGGAATAGGACTCTACCCATATGGTTTCCGGGTGTGAAAAGAAATAGGAACCAAACGTTGTGATATGACTAAAATAGTGTTGAAAGCGACGTTAAATCATATTCACTCACTTACTCCAACACCATGTCTCTGTGTCTTCATCCATGAAGGCCATCAGGTCGGGATGGACGGGTGGCACGATGTATTTGCCCTGTCAAGTACATGTTCACGGTCTGTGTTGAGAACTTATGCGGTGGGGTGCACACGGTTTAGCGGGAAGACGTCAAGGGCAAACAACCTGTTTAATGCAGGCTACAGTCAACCGCTTGGGCAGATCCCCCAGGAGTAAAGTTTCTTGTTTGGTGACCAGATTCAGAGCCAGAGCGGAAAACACTTGGAGTTTGATGGGCACTCTGTTTAAGAGGTAGTGGTCTTGCATGCCTAGGTCTGCATGTATACAGCCCATGAAATACATCGATCGACTGTTCGCTGTGAAACCCCGCTGTTTGATCCATGCGGCATTGTCACCCGTCTCCATGTATCCTGGGGTATACCGGCAGTACAACGGTGCCATCAAGTGATATTCTTGGGCTTCTCGGCTGTATGACATTTTGATGTGGGCACGATAAAGGTACGTTTTGGTTGAGGCAGGAGTTTGTCACTGAGAATTACATCAACTTGCTGGAACAGTGAGTGCCATCGCCATTGACGATCTTGGCATTCACGTACAAGTACGTATGGGCTAAATCCACGTACGCGGTATCAGGGCTAGAGATGACGAATTTGAGAGGGCTTGACTCTATGATGCTGGAGAGTGGGAGATGTTCCACTCACTGCCCTATTCGGTAATGGTCTGGGTCGTCGGTACGGTCCACATATCAAATTCACTGTTGGTAGAAGGGCAGGACGCTGGGTCAGCCCTCGACTGGTGCGAGGTCTCGGACGTACCGGTCTTTTATTCCCTATGAATCATTGTGCTTTGGCGACCAAAATGCCTCCCACTTCTTTGGTTCGGCGTTTGACTGCCTCTGGGACGGGGACACCGCTGAACGCGTCACCGAGGCCTTGCACACCATATCTGATAGCTTGTTTTCTGACTGCTTTCACTCCGCGCACCAGCATTGGGGGGAAGGTTTTGACGATGTTTTCGAGCACGATACCCAGTCCATTGCTCCGTTGAATGTGTGTGATGCTAAAGACTGGTAAACCACCTCCAGCTTGTTTAGTGTCATAGTACACATAGCTGTGTGCATCACACTGGTAAGGTACCACCTTCATCATGTAAGGTTCGACGTTCGGGCCAGGCGAAAATGAAATATCAGCACCACTTCCACTCGTTCGAATGCGATCGGTCGTCCGGTTTCGTCACTTACATCGATTTCGATGGTGCAGATGTCGATCTGCCGGACGGATAGAATATGTGATTAATTGGAGCGATATGCAAGAGGTGGGAAAAATTGACGACGTCTGGCGACTAAAAAACAACCATATTACGTCACAGGAAAGCATCCCTCGGCACCTAACATTCATACTCGAATACGGGTTAAAGCTTTATCTCCGTATTCCCCTTTCACCGGTGACATGTGTAGCAGGAGAGCATTGCTATCCCCAACGATGTGTGTTTCGATCACATCCAAATAGATGTAAAGTCCATATAGCCCCGCATTAAGGTCCATCATGGTATTGAACCACTCGAAGGCAGGTCCGACGTACATCTAGAACGATAAACCCAACAGCTGCTGCAGCGTCGGGCTAACGGTAAAGCTCATAGTCGTCCGCATGATAAACTGGAACATTTGATGAAGGGGAAAGATTTCATATTGTTGGTGTGGTTCTGGGCTCTAGTCCTATTTGCCACCAGATCGTGCAAGTGCGTCATGAACGCGGCGGGCGCATGGTGCTGACCTTCGGGGAGTGTAAATGTATAGGTCTTGCTCTTGTACATTACCTCGTACCAAACCGTGTCCTTTTGCACATTGTACGACATATATGGGTACTGGAAACGCACCAGGTCATCGTCCAGGGAGATGTAAGGGCGGGGCAGTTGAGTGACGTAATGAGCTAAGGTATTGTCCGCGAACCAATAGGTTGAGCTATTATTAGGCAGTGTGAGGTGAACATTACAACACATATAAGGAAAGTGGGAAGAGGTGCCGACATACTGACAGAGCCACATGACTTCACAGAAAAGTCTTCCGGTTAACCCATGATGAATGACGTATCCCACGTCCGATTCTCGTATTATTAGACGCCCCAAGCCTTGGGAGTCTGGGATCGACGATCACGTGTTGTGTGGAGCGGTGTGACGGGCGTCTGCTGCAGCCGTTGTCAACCCTGGAGATTTCCGACCATGTGCATGTTTGTTAATCCTTGGGCAATAGCCTGCCATCCTTTGGGGGCCACCTGTTACCTGCGCTGACGAAGCATATTATTCACCAAATCCACCATATGGGGGCCGGGTACCACTTGGTTCTGAACGAAAATTTCACCTCCTCCGTTCCAGGATATGTTCGGATTGTTTTTCAACCCGCTCTGCAACAAGCCTCCCCTCCTCTGGAACGGGTATGACTTCGTCTGCTACTCACTGCGGGGCTGAGGTCGGTACGTCTGGTAACGGTGGCTGTGAGACACTGACTGTATGGGTTCCGCTGTCTGTGCGCCTGACGCTGGGCTTGGTTAAGAGGAGGAGTTCTGGTATTACCCATGAAGATGATGTACCGTTTAAGCGCCCGACTGTACTGTTGTACTTTCCCACTCTCGCTTAAAACCTGGTTCATCTCTTCATCGAGCGTGTTTAACGTCTTTACAGTAGGTGGAGTCGGAGTCAATGTGAGGTTAGATAATAATAAGCAGTTTGTTTAGCCTTCTTGTACGTACTCGCCGTCGAAGGAGGTCGGGAGTGACATGCTTCAGGTCAAAGAACATACACCCGTGCTTAGGGTTTGTCGCATCCTTAAAGGCTTCCAAAGCAAACTGAGTGCGGCCCGGGTACATCTGTCTCGTCAGGTCCTGAAAGTAAGTCGTGTCTCGGGGTTTTAGATGCCTCCAGGTAGTAGGCATTCAAACTAATGTTCCGATGTTCTTTGCTTTTACTGAACAGATTCTGTACAATGACAATGACTTTATTTGGCAAAGAGCTGGGTCCGCCTCCGCCATAGTTTTGTAGTCCTTCTACGAACGTGATGTAGGGCATCGCCTCGTATTTCGGCTGCCATTCTCCGTAACACCACCTGACCCGGAAAATGATTGGGGTGGGATATTCATGCTGTTGGCGATTTGAACGACTTTCCGAACGAAGTGCATCTTGGGTGGGATGTTGCAACCGAGGGTTCATGGTTGGAGATGTATTCGCTGACGTAGTAATCCACTTTCGTAAATTCGGTAAATAAGACAATATACAAATAGCATATAGGTATTCCAATGGATAATAATTGCGCACCCCTTCTGGCTGATCTATATCTGTTCTCTTATGAATACGACTATATGCAGGCACTTTCAATAACCGATCATTTCAAAGCCCGTTCCTTCTCATTCATCAAACGCTATATAGACGATCTTCCCGCTGTGGATAGTCGCTATATAAATGACGCAGTGAAGGATATGTATCCACCTTCACTGGATTTGAAGGAAACCACAGATAGCCCCAACGGCATCATATTCAGACCTACATCTTCATAAGCGGGCCTTCTCTCTCGTCGACCTTACCACGAAAGAGATTATTGCAGTTTCGACATCGTAAGCTATCCAATTCTTGACAAATATTCCAGTGGGACCTGCATATGACATATACGTATCCCGCTTAGTAGCATTTGCAAGATCCTGTGTTGAATGTGACGATTTTAGTCAACGTCACAAAATGTTATTGCAGAAACTTATAGACCAGGGCTATACCACAAAGCACCTCCACTCATAGTTTCTCAAATTTGGCTATGCATATCGCATGCTGATAGCAAAATACGAGAGTAGCGTGCAAGATTGATGGCGTTACGTTTCTCTAGCTCTCTAGATTTGTATCTAATACCGCTTATGCCGGTGCTAGGGGCCTTGTGGTCATATCATCCAAGTTGCCACATGAACAGGTACAATAAAAGCGTACCTGAGATACAAGACATATCACGAATCGTTAGATTCTTGGTATGTGCTTTAGAATAGGTTAACCGGAAGACTATACTGTGAAGTCATGTGGCTCTGTCAGTATGTCGGCACCTCTTCCCACTTCCCTTATATGTGTTGTAATTTTTACCTGTATATGACGAGATTCTGCTTGTGGACGTTTCTTCCCCGAGGCCGGCCCCCTGTACAGACTTTTTGGTCTTTGATATATGTTGGCATTTGCGGGAAGTTGATGCTGGGTCGACATCGGGCCTTACAGACTAGTCTTTTGTGTTAAATGCCGTCATTTTCTTCTGACGACGATACAGCTCACCAATCCCCAGTGTACGAGTTGTCACAGCGAAACAGCTCAGCAATTACCAATATACGAGTTGTCAGAGCATTTCCATCATAGCTCTCTAGATTTGTATCTAATACCGCTTATGCCGGTGCTAGGGGCCGTGTGGTCATATCATCCAAGCTGCCACATGAACAGGTACAATAAAAGCGTACCTGAGATACAACACATATCACGAATCGTTAGATTCTTGGTATGTGCTTTAGAATAGGTTAATCAGAAGACTATGCTATGAAGTCATGTGGCTCTGTCAGTATGTCGGCACCTCTTCCCACTTCCCTTATATGCGTTGTAATCGTAACTTGTGTCTAATTCTGCTTAACCCGGGGCTTGGGGCCATATGGACCCATGTACTTCAAGATCCTCATGATATTCATATGATCACTCATAATCAAAGCGTGACTGAGATACATCATTCTCTAGATAACGACTTTACAACGAAAATCATGTGGATTAAGAATACTGACCAGCGATACGGATTTGATATATTTGGAACATCATGACGTCTTGCCAGCATCATTGAAAACTGTTGACCGCTTCTCTCCTGCAGGAAACTAACCTATGTTTATGTATACTGCGATTGTTGTTTCTTTTTTTTCTTTTCTTTTTTTAATTTGGTGTTAATGCTGTTATATAGAATATGGAACGACGGCTGGATTATGAATGACGGACTAGACGCTTGTAATTTGAATTATGGACACGGAATGAACGTCAGCTGAATATTGAATGACGGCCTAGATGCTTGTATTTGGTACCGTTGTCCGTGCGTTAGTGCGTTCATCGTGGGTGGTTCTTCCGTAGTGGTCACTGCAAGACTTGACGTGTGGCTCTATGTCTACCAAGTCTATACCCTTGGACTAGATGTGGTGGTCGCTGGGGTCGGGCGAGGTTCGACTGGCGCTAGTGTGGAGGGGGTCTGTAGAATCGTCTGACTTGCACTCACGGCTGATGGTTGTATCCTAGGTACTAGGATACTTGAAATATAATACGTCGCAAACCCCAATACAAGGTAGGCATCGGAGTGCTTTGTACGCTTTGGGATATGCTGTGTTCAAAGGCGGATGCGATTTGTCCATAGCACTGTGTTCATGATCGAGCGCAGAATGAACGCTGACGTCTGTGATTCCTGACTTTATACACGTTTCACTTGGTTGGAAGGGACCCAGGAATTGAACGAACTCCCTTGCATCCGCCGCGGCATCTTCCAGAACAGGGTGGACGGTAAAATTCCTTGTACCCCCCAATTACCCCAGTCAACTGAGCCAAGAAGGGGCCGCGTGGGACGTACACATTGTGACAAAAGTGGATGAAGTTACCGTCAAGTTCACCAGACTACATACGTTAGAATTTAGTGGAATCCTTCCGGGACAGATGAATATGAATCTCTCGCGGTTGTGTAGGGTTTTCCGATATGGCTCTCTGACATTAAAATCAGGCCAACGGATCGGGTGGTCGATCAGTTTAGCCCGTAAGAGGTCACGTTGGTCATCATTTCCACCTGTCATTTGTTGTTGGGGCGTTGTTGACCGGTCCATTACAAGGCTGCCAAGATCTCCAGTTGAGCCATGGCCGTCTACAGTGACACACAATTCGTGATGTTGGAGGGCCAGTCGTACAAGAGGGTATTGTTACTCGGGTAAAAGCACCGGGGCTGGTCCATCTCCTTATGCCGTAATACCGAAAGTGACCTTTAAGTTGAAGGCCTTTAACTGGTGTTGTACAGAATGGTGGTGAAAACAACGACGGATGGTAGGCCAATGCCGTTGGTATATAATACTCACATAATCCTGTGTCGGTAACGACTCCGTGGGCGGCTCGCCAGGATCCGTGGAGAAGTCGTGCTGGATTCCTGGCGATAATCTAGATCGCCCACGCGGCATGGTTTGGGATAAGTAAGCAGGAATCGGCACTATTTATAGCCATTAGTATGGTGCATCATGAAATAGTAACATAAAAACTAGATCCCACATTATCCATGAATATCTGGCGCCGGAGTCGAAGTTTCTTTTCTCCGCCGCATCGGCCGCCGTTGTTTAGACGCAATTGCCACTGGGTTGACTGAGTATATCCGGATAATATAAAGCGTAGAATACGGGTGACAAGTTTCGCCAGGTCATCTTTGGGGGCCATGAAGGTTAGAACCGGGTTGTTCCTGTCGTCGTCATCCTTTTTATAGATACGATTGATAATTTGCTCAATGGGTTCGGTCAGTGCGTTCTCGATAGAACGATACGGGGCCAACTGGACGGCTGACAGTCTGTTGTAAACATCTGGTCTACAATAGGCACCACTTTCTCGAACGCCTGTTGATGGGTACTGCTAACACCCCATGTGTGCGAAGAACGGACCACGGTGTACGTATATGGCATTGGCTATGTGGGTGAGTTTGCCCTCGAGCTTAACGCTCAACACCCGTTTAAATTTGGTCCACCCGTCACGGTGTAATGTAACCGTATTCGATATGCTGTCAGGTTCCGACCACAATAGGGAATTTATCCCATGGACGTTTAACCCAACCTCGGGCGCAAGGGGAAGGACGGCTCGTAGGAAAGGTGACATGGTTATGAAATGAGGCATCCTGCCTTCGATCCTCGCTTTTATAGTGCATTTTTTATCCGATTACAAGCGTCTAGTCCGTCATTCATAATCCAGCCGTCGTCCATTAGAGAATATCCGCGTCCATAATCCAAAGATCTATTCCATTTTCCACATAACAGTATTAGCACCAAATTCAAAAAGACAATCATAGTATACATAAACATAGGCTTGTTTCCTGCAAGAGAGAAGCGGTCAACAGTTTTCAATGATGCCGGCAAGACATCATGATGTTCCAAAAATATCAAATCCGTATCGCTGATCAGTATTCTTAATCCATAATAATCGTTGTAAGTCGTCATCTAGAGAATGATGTATCTCAGTCACGCTTTGATTGTGACTTCATATGAACACAATGAGGATCTTGGAGTACATGGGTCCATACGGCCCCTAGCCCCGGGTTAAGCGGAATTAGACACAAGTTACGAAACATAACGCCGCGTGTCTCTAGGCCCTCTGATTCTCGGTACAGTGTTCCACTTACAGTTGCACATGTACAGCCCTACTCCTTAACCCATGTTACACTAGGGCGGAAGGATGAGTCCAGGCGTCCCATTCGGTGGAAGCCACGTGTCTCTAGGCTCTCTGATTCTCGGTACCGTGTTCCACTTACAGTTGCACATGTCCAGCCCTACTCCTCAACCCATGTTACACTAGGGCGGAAGGATGAGTCCAGGCGTCTCATTCGGTGGAAGCCACGTGCCTCTAGGCCCTCTGATTCTCGGTAGTGTTCCACTTACAGTTGCACATGTACAGCCCTACTCCTCAACCCACGCTAATCTATCGCAAAATCCGGGGCCCAGGTATCTCTTACGGTAAAATCCCCATGTCTCGAGGACCCCTAGTTCTTGGTAAAGTGTTCCACTTCCGGTTGCACATGCGCAGCCTTACTTCTCACCCCACACTACTCTAGAGCGGAAACCGGGGTCCAGACGATTCATTCGGTGAAATCACCCATGTCTCTAGGCTCTCTGGTTCTCGGTTCAGCGTTCCCCTTCAGGTCGCGCATGAGCAGCCTTATTCCCCCTTCCCCCTTCCTATCCTCGGACGAAATCGGGCGCAATTCTGGGTCCAGGCGTCTCACTCTGTGAAATACTGATGTATCTGCTCCCTCTGGTTTTCAGTGCAGTGTTCCACTTCCGGTTACGCATGCGCAACCCTACTTTCCTATCCATACTACTTTAGGGAGACACCAAGACCATACTGGTGTGTTTTCTTTTGAACGATGGGTATAATACCATTAATTTCTTTGCTCATTGGCCAAGACGATGATCGTCTGTTCTCTGTCCACGAGGATTATACAGTCTTCGCAGACCAAGACGATGATGGTGTGTTCCCTGTTCATCGATTAAGATAATATCAGTGGTTTTCTCTGTTCACCTACCAAGACGATGATAGTGTGCTTTCCTATCCAACGATTAACACAATAGCATTGCTTTCTATGTTCACAGACCAACACGACGGATGTGTACTTCAACATTGTTTTCCCTGTTCCCATACGATCGTAATCTGCATCCCTATCCTACTATTATGACAATAACATTGTTTTCTCTGTTCCCTGACCAAGACGACATCAGTGTGTTCCTTATACTACGTTAGTCCGTCAAGTAATTTTTGTTGTGGTTCTTGGTCATCGATTATAACGATGCTATTGTGCTTTTGTTCCTGTCATTGCGCCTTCCTTTCAACCAGTCCATGACGCTGTACTTCCTCGTTCATGTCTGCAAATCAAGACAAAAGTCGATTGCCGCCACTGATTTTCAAAGCCAACTGATGAAGAAAGCCAGATATTAGTATAACATCTGAGAAAATAACATTAAGGTGCAGAAATGGTTATTATTGTCTCGCATGCTATTTAGCAGATCTACTACTTCACAAATAATTTCTAAAATCAATGATATTTAGAAAGGGGTGTGCTACTTTGAAGATAATTTCTAGGATTACTTCTAGTTAGCACTTTGACTTGCCTGTCCCCAAAGAAAATATATTGTATAATTAGCACAAATGCTAAATATTGAATATTTTTTTCTAAATTGCAGCCAGAAGAAATATTCAATATTTATGATAAATCGCAAACGCAAATTGTCGGACTGCCCCTCCTGAAAGAAAATATATTGTATGATTAGCACAAATGCTAAATATTGAATATTTCTTCTAAATCGCAGCTCCAAATTGTACGAATGCCTCTCCTTAAAGAAAATATATTGTATAATTAGCACAAATGCTACATATTTTCAAACTTGCATGGGCTGTTGAATAAGGATGTTTAAGGCAGTCCCAAGTACACCTTTGCTGGTCTGTGCAACTCCTCTGACAATAACAGGGATTATTCTATCTTTCTTTCTGGTTAAACAACGCACATGCGCTGGTATATAAGAATTTTTAAGACAGACGCAAGTAGTATAGAAAACCCCAGTAGTATACATAACGCAAATTCGGTCGAATGCCCCCCACTGCGCATGCGCAGAACCTGGTGTGACGTCATAAGTGTATGCGCAGTGGGGGGCATTCGACCGAATTTGCGGGAGGTGGGTACAAGATGGCCGCCATGTGGGAGGTGGGTACAAGATGGCCGCCATGTGGGAGGTGGGTACAAGATGGCCGCGATCAATGAGTGCATAGAAAAAAAAAAAGTTCCGGCAAAAAAAAAAAAAAAAAATGTATTCATCCGCGGTGCGGTTTGGCCGTGGTTTTGGCGGTAATTCGGTCTCGGGAAAAAGCTTCCGCGGAGAAAAAGTAGTCCCTAGATAAAATGGTCCGATTGGGTCGAGTGAGGTATCAAAGTGAAGCTTAGGTGAAGGGGCATCTAATGGGCTAGGTGTGGGGTTGAAATATCGGCCTTCTGCGCATGCGCGGTGACCGAAGGGTATGAAAATAGCCTTTTTGGAGCTAGGGGAGCCCCTAGTGGACCGATGGGGTCGAGTGAGGTATCAAAGTGAAGCTTAGGTGAGGGGGCATCTAATGGGCTGGGTGTGGGGTTGAAATATCGGCCTTCTGCGCATGCGCGGTGGCCCAAGGGTATGAAAATAGCCTTTTTGGAGCTAGGGCAGCCCCTAGTGTTTTTATGACAGTCCAAGGGTATAATGGATTTTATAAAATTTTTTAAACCCCGGTATGAGGGGAAAAATTTTATTTCATAAAAGTTGGGAATAGCCAATGAATTTCAAGTCGTTTCCAGAGTACGTGTCTCATTCCCGTTTTGATTTTGGATGTTCATTTGAACATCATGGAGATGTAAAATACCCATTAATTTAATATTACACAGTGCCAAGATAATCCCGGTATGCAAGGGGAATTTATTTTGATAAGAGTGGGGCATTTATTTTGAACGAACACAGGGGTGTGATTCTCGTGTTAAATTATGTTGTGCTTTGCTAGAAGTCTCCCCTTTGGGAACAGCTGGGTGGTTTTTAAAAACCGTTGGAATATATGTAATATAGCCATATTACATCGTTGTTGACAAGGTCTGTTAATAAGAAATTTTTATGCTTGAACAATGATAATAAAGCACACTTGGCGGCCATGCATATCTTGTACTCACTGACACTTGGCGGCCATCTTGTCCCACCTCCCACAGCTTGCACTGACTGACACTGGCGGCCATCTTGTACCCATCCCTAGCTCCAAAAAGGGTATGAAAATAGACGTGTTGGAGCTACGGGAGCCCCTAGTGGACCGATGGGGTCGAGTGAGGTATCAAAGTGAAGCATCCATGAAGGGGCATCTAATGGACTGGGTGTGGGGTTGAATTAGGGTCATTCTGCGCATGCGCGGTGGTCGAAGGGTATGAAAATAGCCTTTTTGGAGCTACGGGAGCCCCTAGTGGACCGATGGGGTCGAGTGAGGTATCAAAGTGAAGCATCCATGAAGGGGCATCTAATGGACTGGGTGTGGGGTTGAATTAGGGTCATTCTGCGCATGCGCGGTGGTCCAAGGGTATGGAAATAGACGTGTTGGAGCTAAGGGAGCCCCTAATGGACCAATGGGGTCGAGTAAGGTATCAAAGTGAAGCTTATGTGAAGGGGCATCTGATGGACTGGGTGTGGGGTTGAAATATCGGCATTCTGTGCATGCGCGGTGGCCGAAGGGTATGAAAATAGCCTTTTTGGAGCTAGGGGAGCCCCTAGTGGACCGATGGGGTCGAGTGAGGTATCAAAGTGAAGCATTCATGAAGGGGCATCTAATGGACTGGGTGTGGGTTTGAAATAGCGGCATTCTGCGCATGCGCGGTGGCCCAAGGGTATGAAAATAGGCGTTTTGGCATCTAGGAGCCCTGTGTGGTGAATGAGGTCAGTGAGGAGGTATCCCAGCGTAAGAAGCCCTAGGTGAAGGGAGTATTTTGATAGCTGGGTGGTGCATGCTAAGAATTTTTCCTGAAAAAAAACAGGTACGGACTTATCGAAAACCTGGGAAAATACTATATGGGGTATGAGGGTATATAGGTCATGGGCTTAACACAGGGCTTGTTGTCTATCCAATAGAGTTATGTCCTTACATTCAGTTCCAGGGTAGGTGTATGTAAAAATTTTCCTGAAAAAATACGGAACACGGACTTTATCCTAAATTACGGGAAAATGCCTATATGGGGTATGGGAGGTATAGGACCATCCTGGGAAACCTACTTCTCCACATTTGCGGTATAGGTTGTGGGGTCTCGTTTTACTCGTCTCGTCATTTTGAACATGATAGGAAGTGTCCCCGTGCGAATCGGTGAAATTTTTGAAAAAAGTCACCGAACCCCATATAGTCCCATACTGAGGGTATAGGATCAATGTTTGTCCCACTGGGAAATCTACTTCTATATACATTTGCGGTAGGGTTGTTTGGATTTGTTTTTCACGTCTCGTCATTTAGAACACGATAGGAAGTGTCCCGGAGCGAATCGGTGAAATTTTTGAAAAG
>JAVTVY010010773.1:0-54865 GCA_036873755.1 Hanleya hanleyi
CAAAGGTACATTAACTTTGCTGTTATGATACACATAAAATTTAATTGCTACATTGCCTTTATATTTGATAATTATTTAGTTAATTGCACGTAACACACGTAACGTTACGTGTGTTACATCAAGGCCTTCTTTAGAAAATTTCTGATGACCTGCTGTTTTTCCATAACATATATAATGGGAGGTAAAATATGGAAGATGACCTGCTACACTCAACGTTTGGCCTAATTTTAGATATCAGCAGGCCCGCAAATCGAGCCTTAGTTACATGGAATGTTACGTGTGTTACATGCTCCTTGATTAAAGACAGAGAGTCTATTTCAACAAGATTTATTTCCAGTGAAATGATTATTAAATTCAAAATATTAGGTTCTGAATCATAAAAAATATTGGAATAGTCATTTTTCACCAACCACATGAGATCTACTACTGGTAAGATGCATTTTCTAGTACACCTACTGTGTACTGCTAAGAAGGCCCATGTCACGTTACGTGTGTTACAATTTGCATGGTGCGCCCTAAAAAAAAATTGCTCTTAAGAAGTTACAACTATATTAGGACAAGGTTCCTTAGGGCGCATACTACCAAATTTTTTTCTCGAAGAATGATCATAATTAATTCAATCTTAAATAGGGGAGGGTTAATTGTGTGTTACGTGTGTTACAACAGACAAAATGAGATTTGCTCATATATGTGATTTAAACTCAAAATCATATGAAAGGTTTGAAAGATTTGCCATGTAAATTATACCTTATTCTGTCACTGTGTAAAAAAAAATTAGTCACTTGACTTCTAGATTAAATTTGCTTTGGTAAATTCAGACAGTGTAACACACGTAACAAATATTGTAACACACGTAACGCAAGACTTTCACTTCCACCTCCTCTAATTGTTATGTTTATGGCTCCACACCATGTTGGTATAGAAAAGTGTTTATTCTTCTTGAAAAATAACTACACATTAGATTGAATCATATGCATGTGTACAAATCAGACAATTTTGAGTTTAAATCACGTATATGAATAAATCACGTTTTGTCCGATGTAACACACGTAACGCATAATTAACCCTCCCTAATCAAGGTAGAATTAATCGTGATCGTTCTTTGAGAACATTTTTCAGTAGTATGTGCCCTAAGGTTCCTTTTCCTAATATAGTTGTAACTCCTTAACAGTCAGGTTTTTTTAAGGGTCAATCAGTGCAGGCAAAAAAGTCTGCAAATTGTAACACACATAACGTGGAATGGACCTGTAACGTAACTATTCCCTGTAATTGTCTGTGAACTAGAGTGTATATGTGGAGAATATAAGATAATATTGCATTGATCTGTTCACTGTACAGTCAGTCCTATGCTCCACCGTGCCAATCTTCTCAGTGAGGCACAAGTAAGAACACCTTATCCGATAAAGAAAAATGACAAGCAAGAAGAATATTAGTAAAATCAGAATAGATTCTACAAGTAGAAAGTTATTTAGTGACCAGCTGATGCTTGTCAGGTTCTGAAACTGCAGATTAACATTTTCTTGTCTACAAGACAGTCTGACCAACAAAGACTTGGGAGGTATTTGTGGAAGTGATTTTGCATCACATTTATATTCAGATGGTACAGCAGGGTTCACACACTTACAGCAGGAAAACATTCCAGGAGTTTTCCAGGACGATGATTTTAATTATCCAGGAGACTTTAGTACAACAACTCGCAACAAAGATGAGCAAATTAACCAAGTTTAGGAACGAATTTTGGCACAAATAAACATGTGGCATCAGCTCGCTGGTTCTTCCAGAAAAGTGTAGTTCTTCCAGGACTTTTATTTTTAAGCATTTTTCAGGACTTCCCAGGTTAGCAATTAAATTTGAGTTTTTAGGGCTTTCCAGGAGGCCAATGAACCGAAAATGGTGACCAAAAATTTGAGAAGGACAAACTTCCAGTTGGGATGGAAACATAATTGGCAATGAGGAGAGAACAAATCCAATTATTTTTGTTGCTTAAGTTCCAAAAGTTTCCGGACTGCATTCAACTTTTCTCACATTAGGTCTACTGGACTCCATAGCTATCCTAATGAAATTTGAGAGAAGCAGTTTAAGCAGTTAAATAGCTGAGGAACTGAATAATGAAAGTCGAAAGGAAAAAGGAGGAGACTGCGCATCCAAAACATTTCAAAGGGGGAGATGATATACAGTCCAAAAAATTATCAAGATGTATTCTCATGGAAGGACACATCCTCCTATATGTACCAACATCATTCTGCAGTATTTTGCTAGAATGAGGTGCATATATGGACAATTATCAGCAAACCAAATATTAGTACAAGAGCCTTGCTATGATGCAGATGTATCAAACAAAAAAATGCATTCAAAAGTTTGTCTGGGATTAAGTTTTTTAGTGTATCAATGATGAAGAGCTGCCATGCTGTCCACAACGAAAATAGAAGAAAATCATAAACTCTAATGCATCACTTGCAAGCAATCTTCTCAAAATGAAGAACCGGCCAACATTACCTTGTCCTACGTTCTCAGAGGAAGGAGACACTAGAGACGCCTTCCTCTGAGATCTACGTCGTCTCCGCCTAGGCCTCTTCTCGGCTTCACTATTGTTGCCACTACCTGGTTTGAATTGTGCCCCCTTGACTGAGTTTGTTTTGGGACTGTGCGACATGCTGCGTCTCTTCATCAGTTGCGACAGGCGGCGAGATCGCCTCCTGGGTGGATCAGACCTGAGAAAATTAAGAATGAAATAATATACATGCACGATCAACTGTGATCACTTGTGGAATTTACAGATGCAAAACACTGTTGTAGTGCATTACGATAGAAGGATTACAGTACATGTACATGTATCACATTTCTCTCCAGAAAATTATCAAAACTATATAGTCTAGAATTTATTGTTTTACTGCTTAAATTATGGGGGGGGGGGGAGGGGCCCGTCGTGCTTGCCTGGAGATTCTCAACAAGTTCATGCTGCAGGGGGTGGGGGTTGCACATGTTTTCAATTTAAATCAGTGTGTGCAAAATGAACATCTTGCTCACTGGGGACAAAAGAAGCGTTGACCCTTGTTGGCTTTAAAAACAACATTCAAGCTGCTAGGTTATCGACATCCAGATTGGCTGTTGACATCCAAATCCAGAACAACTCTGGGAACAGGTAGTACAGATGACTGTACTCATATACTGGGGTACGAGGCCCAGGAAAATCTCTGTTGAGAACGAGTTTTTCCACATGTTCTGCGATGAGAAGGTAGGAAAGTAGCATTAAGTTTCTACAAACTTCCCTGAATTAAAAAATTTGCATACCTGGAGGATTTGTGGCTAGAATCTGCGACTTATTTGCAATTTGTTCTACACATGCCTTTTACCCACTTTGGAGGTATTTTGATGATTTAATACAAGTTTGGAAGGCATGCCAGAGCATTTTATGCAGGTTGAATTAATATACAATGATTTGCTACAGGTACTAACTTTGGGGCTTCAGCTTGGTGCGTACTGTCTGGGTGTGGTCGAACTGGACTGAATCCCGTCTCGAATGGCAGATGTTTCTCCTTGTTATAAAGACTTCCAGATGATGACTCACTACACAGCTGTAACTCCATCTCGTGCCCAGGGGGTGCCGGTGTAGTCTGCATCAAATTATTTACCATCGCATGCCTCGGTGAGGTTAAAGGTTGAATGGTGCGTTGATGGTATCTCTCGGGGTATTTGTTCAGGGTCTGCGAGGACGTGGACTCGTCTAAGGAAGCTGGGTCAGTAAACGTGAGCAAAGGTCTATTAACAAGAATAGGAATTCTGCTTGGCGTTTTCTGTTGAGTCGATATATCTGCGATCTGAAATCAACAACAAAGAAAATGAATAATACAAAGAAAGAGTGATCACCCATGATTTAATTGCAACAGAAAATCTCTCTAAAGCCTCGAAAAAAATAAAAAAAAGGTTGTTCCACATTTTTCATATGTGAATGAATATTTCTAATATACAGTAAAAGGCAGAAATAGCTTAACCGTGAACGCGATTCCCTCATGAACAAATCACGATCAAAATAATGGTGTACTAAATGCTGATGAGTCGAGTGGAGAACAAACGTGTGACTCTGATGTCGCATTGAGGAAAAACACTGTAGGGAGAAAACCTCTAGTGCATTTTCTAATAAAAGCAAGGGGCATAAGACGCACTCAGGCGCGTTTGGTAAATATCACAGACTGCGCCTATTATATTATTAGTCACCAGAGTGAATTTCTTCAGCCACGATAAAAAGCGCACACTTTAGTAACTGAAGAATTCACTCACATCGTTTTTCCCTAGGTTCCATTCAAGAAGTTATTTCTGCCATGTTCTGAACATCAAAAAAAGAGAAACAGTTTAATATAATTCTGTTCCTATTTTATTTTAAACCAAAGATACGATGTAACAGCAGAAAAAGCTGTAAGATGCCAAAGGAGGGAAACAACCAATGAAAGTTTTCAATTTTCGGCTAAATTTTGATTGAGTGTATGGTTAACAATAAATTGCCTCGGGAGTCATTTTAGAGGAGAATGAAAATTCAGTTAACGATGGCCTATCCCGAAAACAAGCATCGCTTATGTCCCTTGATCTTGATGTTGTCATCTGAGCTCAATACCCAAAACCCATATGCCCGACATGCGGTGACTATGACATCATCAAATGCATGAAGGCACATCATGCCCCATGTCAATGGAACGTTAGACGTCGTCCCTGTGGAAGCATATTATCTTGTGATGTAATGCCACACTATATAGTTTGTCGTCAGTTCAAATATACCCCCCTGACCTTTCAGACACTAGATGGCATGACTAATACATACAGTAATGAGGTAATGAGCCTACAGGACGACTGCAGCAAACCATTGCATAATCAAGAGGAATAAATCTTCCCCTAAAGTGTTCGGCTGGTTATTTCCCCTTATATCAAAGATTTTGCAGTCGACCAATGGGGAGATCTTTTGAGAAGTTCAGAGTATATTTTGGTATATATTAAAATTTCTGTCCATTTCACCTTTAAGGAAATACATAACATTAAAATTAGTTCCACTCACACTTCTTAATTTCTCCACCTTCTCCTCTATACTGAATACAGAACTCCCGGCTGATGTCTGTCGTTGCATGGTTGGCGAAGTGTCAGACGTCACCGTCGTCATGGTCAGCATGACGGGAGATGTCTGAGACCCGAGGGAATTTGTCTTGTTCAACGGATTGGATGTCATATTCCCATAGCATGGTACAGTCATACGCCTTCTGCTGTTTGCAGTATGCCGGTTCACTGTGGAAGGTCAAGGTACAGATTATGTGAGAAATTTTGGGAGGAATTGAATCACAAACACATCAGCAGCATTGCAACAATAATAAGAAATTTTAACTTCAGCATTACAGCACCCAGTCACCCATCCTCCCCCCGGGTGGAGCTGCCTATAGGCAGATTAACGTGAAAACAATCCCATGCGAGTTCTTGAGGCGAGGTACCCACATACCAAATATGAAAAGAATCCGTTCAGTTTTTGAAAGTTATTATGCGGAAACAAAATTTTAACTTGGCCCCCATGTGGCACCACCTATAGGCGATGAGAAACAATCTCAAGCAAGATCCTGAGGCGAGGTATCCACATACCAAATTTGAAAAGAATCCTTTCAATTTTCCAGCAGTTATTGTCCGGAAACGAAATTTTAACTTGGTCCCCAGGTGGCGCCACCTATAGGCAAATCAGCGTGAAATACAATTCCAAGCGAGATCTTTAGGCGAGGTCCCCCTAATTTACATACTAAATTTGAAAAGAATCCATTCAGTTTCAAGAAGTTATTGTCCAGAAGCAAAGTCGGACGCACGGACGGACGCACGGACGGATGCACAGCTGCGCAGATGGACGGACGGACAGACCCTTAATACTATACGGTAATTCCCCTAATAATTCGATCACAGGAAGTTCACTTTTCAACTCTGTTATTCAAACATAGAGAAAAACTAACAGTCCCATTCTTCTTTCAAATTCAAGAAAAGCCATATAATGACAAAATGTGACACTTTTTAGCTGTTCTCATGAAGAATATAGCCAGATATATGCCATTTTTGTTGCACTTCCGGTGATCGAATTATTAGGGGAATTACCGTAGTCACCCTTTAGCCCTTCAGGCGTCGGGAGACAATAATACAGGGGTTATTCTTGACCAAAAAAATTCATCTACTCAATTTCTGAATTCAATAAAACTCAATTTTTCCCGATTTTCATCGAATGAAGTATGAAAACTCAATTTTTCCCAATTTTCATCGAATGAAGTGCGAAAACTCAATTTTTAGTGCCTTTTCATCTTAGAAATAGGAAGAATCGATCATTCAGTAGTTTTAGTCCGAGCTTAATGCAGGTGTCAAGCGAACCACTCCCGGGGTTTGGTGGGACTAATGGAATTTACACATGAATGCCTGCATAAACAATGGAATCCCACCAAGCCCCACCCAGTCAGTTGTATGGCCAGCATTTTGGTTGGCTTTCAGAAAAATAAAAATAAAATGCGCCCTCCATCACGTTTTTTTTCACTCCCTCTACAACATTGTGTTGTTGTTGTTGCGCAGCAATACCGAACCGACGTGTTGTGAAAATCAAAGTTCTTGTCTCGCATTTTCGATTACATAATCTATTACAAAATCTATTCATGGAGACACTTTACATTTCTTGACATTTGGCAGCTCTACATATATCATCCCGCCTACTTTCACTTTCAGCGACGTGCAAATGCCTGCGTCTGACTCTCCCCATTTACTGGAGTTTATTATTGATCATCGACGAGGAGTCAACTGTATGAATGTCTCCATGCATAGATCTTTATTCAGTTCTTTATTTTTCTAAGTTCAGTTTTTCAGCATTTTAAATCCCAATCCTTGACATTTCACCTGTACATTCACATCAACTCTGGAACGATATGTTCGCAACCGCAGCACCTCCATCAGTCTCAGACGAGTTCTTCTGTCTGTGGTATTCATGGCGGGAACTGTCGTCGATAAGGTAAACACCACATGACCACACCACATCCTGGTACCCGGAGTCGGAAATCGCCAACCCCAGTTTCCCCTCATAAAGAAATACAGGCGAGGGTTCCCCACATACACCGCATGCAAAGTGGAACAAAACGTATGCTGTGCGTATAACAACAACAACGCACACATCGCTCTTCCGCCACGTGAGTGCAGTCTTTTCTTTCTTCTCGTGAGCTGTATTATCTTTGCATTTGGTTACAGAAACTCAATTTTATTGAAGGAAACTCAATTTTTTCCGAATGTCCGAAAAATAAAATACTCAATTTTTTCATGGAAAACTCAATTTCCAAAAAAACATCAAAACTCAATTCTTATTTGTTTTTCATCGGGGTTACCCCAATGAAAAACTGTCAAGAAAACCCCCTGATAATACTCTATCAAATCGCTAATGCAGGTTTCAGATCGCAATGATTTTCACCTGTATTCAGACAAGGAATTAGCTGGGACAGATTCAACACTCATATATATATATATATGAGTGTTGAATCTGTCCCAGCTATATATACGGTATATATAACCCATGTCATTGCAACTGTACAATATTCCTTGAAAAGAACGCAAAGTTCAAAACTGCAGTCGGAATAGAATGATGTAGAAAGTCAAGAAGGCTATTTGTTGTTATTTTTTCTTATTCACCTTCTCCACATCAGAAGACCGCTCTTTTTATACCTATATATATATATATTATCACATTGGCAATGTTTCTGTAGCCAATTAAATGTTATTAACTTGACGGAAAGACTAGGAGGAGTGCATTAAGGAAGTGTTTACACCAACAGCCCTGTGGTCACTCCTTACCTTCCCGGACTGGAGCCAGCTCTTTTTTAGCAGGTAAACAGGTCACAGATAATTTACGACTTGGTGAAGGTTTGACCGGTGAACTGCTCTGACCATGCTGACTGGGCGCTGAGCCCTTCCCTGTACACTGACCGGAGGCACCTGTGGAGCTGCAACATCAAAGAGAAAAGTTCATGCAGGAATAGAGAACAGCAATTCAGAGCACCTGGGCTTCCAAATGAATATCAAATATATGCATTATGATGTCACCACAAAAATGCAGCCGGGAACTGGGTTATATCTCATCACAGTCTATGTATCGAACCCAAATGTGTATGTGAAAGAAAAAAAAAGAATGACATGAGGTAGTACCTTCAATGTGCAACAACCCCTCAGCCAGACAGTTTCTGTCACTGTATATTGGTACACAATGATTGGAAAATTCATGTAAAAGCCTGAAAGATTTGGTTGAATGCAGAAGATGCTTCAGCAGTGGCTTGTAAGAGATTAAAATAATGTTGGAATGCAGTATGGGATGTTGGATGCATTGGACGAGTATAAATAAATAATTCGACTAAACTGAGAAGTAAATTTATGTGTGAAGACAAAGGATAGTAAAATATGTGGATTTACTGAGTGTGGAGTAGAGAACATGGCAATTAGAAGAAATTTATTTCATTTAGAAATAAGACAGTTGCGGTCTCTGATCTAGTAGCATTGTTTTGAAAACTCAATATCACTTTGTGAAAGTCTCAGCCTATTATCATGCTTAGCCTAATAGGCTGACGAGTAAAAACCTGATGTTGAAAATATTGATTGGTCTTGGAGGCATAACGTTCAGTTCCCAGAATGAAAAGCAATCCCAAGCAAGATCCTGTGTATCCATAACCCCAAACACCAAATTTGTTTTAAAAAGTTGTCCGGAAAATTTTTTTTAACTTGACCCCCAGGTAGCATCACCTATAGGCAGATCGGTATGAAAAAGAATCCCAGGTGAGATATTGAGGCAAGTTACCCACATACCAAATTTGGAAAGTATGCGTTCAGGTTTTCAAAAGTTGTTTTCCGGAAATAAAATTCTAACCTGGCCCAGGTGGTGGGGATTGGCATGAAAGACAAAGCCAAGTGAGATCTTGAGGCAAGGTACCCACCAGACGAATGGACAGACCCCAATACAATGATCTCCTTCAGGCCCTTTGCGCATTAGGGGGACAATCATTTTGGCAAATTCAAGTCGAAATAGTCCAGTTATGACTGATCAATAACATTCCCAATAATGTAAGCATAGGAAGGAGAGGAAAAGTACAAACCACAAATTTCCGACAGAAGTCATGCATCAGTGCACCCGTCAGTGCCCTGGGGAAAATCTTTGTTCACAAATTAAATCAAGAAACGAGGATCAGTTGCAGGCCACACAATCCACCTCGGCAATCGGCAATTGCCAAGGTAAATACGGTGGCATAAGCAATTCACCTCAGCAATGTTTAACATGGTGTTGAATAGGTATTATTTTAATATGACATTATCTTTGCGGAGGTGAGTTTTCCGAATTGTGTAGGCTGTGGTTGAAGGTTCTTGCATTATTCTCTAGAGAATACCAGATCTAGCTGTTTCAAGAATTTGAGACGACCAATCAATTTTAAAACTGGAACATACACAGCTGGAGTGTATCACTACAGAATTTGGGATATGACATCTTTGTGACAGTGAAGTTTAAATTGCATCTTACCTTGCATTTCTGAGGATGGTGCGTATTGGGTTTCTGGGTAGACGGGGCCCCCCTCGTATACCCCGGAGGTACCGCCTCACAGCATCCCGTACCCCCTGTACACAGCTGTACTCGGACAGGGTTAGCCGTGACCAGGGGTTCGAGTCAGTCATGTCCAGAGCAGCCACTGCCACAGCTTTTCCAACCTGTTAGTTAGATACACAAGACAAATAGTCCTTAAAATCTCGTGATGGAGATTATTACTGACTTCAAAATTTTATCATGTTTACAGGCTGTAGTCATTTGTTTTTGAGGACTCCGATCACACTCCCTCAACATCACACTCCAGGAAATTAGCTCAGGAGTGTAAAAAACACTAGTCAAACATATGCCTCTCTGTGTTATAACCTGGCTGCAGGAGTGATATCCCACTCCTTAAGGGGAGACGAGGGTCTTAAAAGAGTGATTTCATCTCACTATAGTTCTAACCCCCCTATGATCATCAAATTTTGCACAGAAGTAGATTTGAAGGAAAGATGAGTTCATGCGAAATTTCAGGCTGCTTGAATAACCAGAACTACCTCTAGAGATGAATCTCTGTGTTTTAAATAAGCATTGCTGGGTAAAAATCATTTGACCAAGTCAGTGATTTTTATTGAATAAAACTTGTTTATTTCAGCCTCCACATTGATGGAGCATACAATGATCTCATTTTCACACCCCACTGTGTTAAAAAAACATCAATATTATTATTTTGATGAATACCGTCATATTTTACAAAGTGATCTTGATCAGACAGTATTATTCACACAAGCTCCTGTCTGCCTGTAGGGGTTAAGATTTTGAAAAGTAGATAATTGTCCAAAGAAAATTCACTGAAAATTTCATCAAGATTAGTGAAATATTTATCGATATTAATTTTTACCCAGACAAAGAACCACTGCGAAAATATGTTTCGATAAAAAGCCATTCAAACATTTATGAATATATGTTATAAAATACAAATCGCGTCAAAATAAAATTAAAAAAAGTCTGGTTTAAAGTCGTTATTTGACAAAAACAACAAAGCCAAGTGAAAATTATAGGTTTAGAAAAGCAAAAAATGTTTAAATCTCAAAACTGATTTTTTAATGAAAATTATGTGTTAAGACCAGCCTCTCCCCTTAAAATCATTTTTCAAATTTTATGAGTGCTTCACAGCACCACTGCTATTTTGAAAACTGAAAGACTGAGGCTGTTCTAATTGTATTATTCCTAAACATGCTAAAGATGTATTTTGCTAGTAAATTAAATAGCATGGCAAGATCTCTTTCAGCATGTTCAGAGAAGATACTGTATTAACATACATCCTCGTAGTGAGCCTGGGTGTATTTAGGAGGGAATCCCGCCAGGGGAGGTGGAGTTGCCCGACCATTATCCCCATACGCCGCTGGTACAGAGTTCACCATCCTTCCTGTGTTGTAGTTACATTCAAGGGTGTAACTGAAAAAGAAACAACATAGCATGACAATTTACTTGAAGTTCTTGACATGGGCAAGGGTAAGGATAGGATTTCAGAATTTGATAAAGGGAGGCAATATCGAGATGTCAATTTTCATTTGAGTTCAGATATGTCAGATACATGTGTATATATCCCAATTCGGAAAGGGTTTTATCTCCCTTGTTCCACTAGCATAATAGGGGTGTGTTGCAGAGAACTTCCGTTAAGTACCAAAGGCCCTCACAATTAGTTTTAGTGATTAAACATTTTATTTTGCTAGTCTAGAATTATTTTTCTAATGTACACGTATACAGGATCTATCGGTTCATGTAAAAAATATAGACCGAATAGCTTTTCAAACAAATAATCGGGAATAGTTGATCAATTTATCATTCAAAATAATTGCGGATGCCTTTGGTAAAAGTGAAACCAAGGCGACTACTTCCCGGAAGCAGCTTTTTATACCTCTAACCTTAAAGAGTGGCGTTTATTCAAGGGGAGATCAGACACTTTCCGGAAAGGGCTATTGTGTATCCATTCATTACACCAGTTGTACATTACCATGTTTACCGTTACCAGGTGTATGTTCACCAAAACTTCAAGGATATGCACATGTTTTCCACAGCTATTTGTCATTTTCTCTTGTAGACTTCTCTCGGCCGTGTTGATTTTTCGCATAGAAAAAGAGTTCTGGCTGTCCCACAAAGGGAATAGGGACAGCCAGTAGTTTGTATGGAGGCCACTAAAGCAGATCACCTGCAATCTTTCATAATGTTCATGAAGCAGCTGTCTGCAGCAGAAAACCGCCCACCTGTCCATCGGACAGGCAATTTCAAATTTGTACAAGTAAAAAACGGAAAATTTTACAAGGGAAAGATAAGAAATGGAAATGGATGGAAAGTCTGACTAAATTTGGATGAGAAGCAGGGTAGTTTCTATATCCCGTCTAACACCATGTCCAACCATGCATGGTGTTAGCCAATTTGGACAGACAAAAATTGGGAAATTTAACATGGGAGAGATGGGAAAAAACAGGGAAGTAGCCTGTCAAAATCTAGCAAAAATGTGATATTTGGACAGTCCGATCTTATCTGTCTAACACCATGTTCTCAACACCCTGCGTGTGAAATAATACAAAAACGAAATAATGAGAGTTTTGAAAAGCACCTTACCTATGAATAATGCCGATAGCTTTGAGGATAGCCACCCTACCACTACCCTCCTTAGACATGCCGTCACGCTTATCCTTTAGATACATGTTCCTCTCTGTGAAGTTACAACCAGGGAAGTCAAAGTGAGCCGTGTTCAGAGAGATTAACTTGGGAAACAGCATATTCTCCACCTGAGAAGTATAACCAGCAGGTAAATTGTAATTATGGCTGTATGACCCGATATCTAGACAGTCTGACAATGGGCTTTAATGAACAGTGGTTCCATTAATGCCAGGATATCATTAGTTTTTGGGATGATGTCAGTGAAATCAACAAGATACATAGCATCAAATCTGAAGTATCTTGGACTGACATGATTTCAGCATAGTGTGCAATCTGAAGTGTCTTGGACTGATGTCATCTCGGAAATGACCTCCGATCAAGTGGAAAAGATTGAATGAACATACTGCCTGCATGTTTTACTGGTCCACGTAATCCAAACTTGATTTTGAGGACAGGTGAGTGTCTATTGCTACTAAAATTGATTCAAAAAACGGACCGTTATGTCCAGCATATATCAAAGTAAGCGTTATCAGGGTGAATGAGAGTGGAATTTAGAGTGATATTTCGCTACATGTTGCCGTTGGCACTTCCCGTCAGCACATTTATCAGGTCCCATAGTGGTAGGCCTGCACAGACTAACACTATGTTGACTTAGCCAAAAAATGTTGTGCATGCTCTTTGTCGTTACAGATAGATTCATGTCAGCAATATGCAACTTCAAAGAACAACAGACTCACCTGCATATCTTCACTTTCCAGGTAATTACCGTAAATAAAACAGCCTCGTTTGGAGGCGTGTCCGTGCAAGTCCACGTAGAATGCAATGCCACTCTGGTGAGGAGGGATTAAGAGTAAATTAGGGTCGGACAGGTGGGGTGCGTATGTATTCGTTATCACAGACGGCATTGCATCCCCTTCGTCGTCTGACCCTTCGTTGCCAATTTTCTCGCCACCGGCCATGTCGTCTTCACTCCCCGAGTCGAGTTTATTCAGGGACAAGTGGAGAGGGTTTTTCACGGTTACAGTCAACTTGGACATTTGAACATTCACACCCACAGAATTATTGAATTTTGGTAGAGGATACATTTCATTGGCACTTAATATACTACTGTCTGACGATGATATCAATCGACTCTTGTCCACTTTATCAGCGGGGGGAAACGTTTCGACAGAAGACATCAGGCCCGATAAGTCCAGTGGTTCTACTATGTGACTGGATTTAACCGGAGATTGCTCTCGTAGTGGAGGGAATAGGAGATTATGGGAGCTGCTCAAGACGACATTATCTTTCATTTCTGCATCGACTACTGACAACTTAACAGAAGGAAAACTGTTCGCTGAGTTTATTTCCTGAGTAGCACTGGTACGGTCACAATGGGTACCATCAAGCTTTTCCACTTCACCAGCCTGATGATCACCAGTGTCCACTGCCTGTTTTGAGGTAGCTTGATTATTATTCACAACTTTCAATGTGAAGCCGCCGGGGAACGACAGCTTCCACGATCCCCTGTCTTTATCGTGTTTCACCCTTGAGCTGATGTGGTGATACACGACGATACTCTTGGAGGCATATATAGAAGGGTGCTGAGTGAAATCGGGATCCTGGTACATTCGGTTCAGATTGACCCCTCTAGTGTCAGTACGATAGTGCCCCTGGGTCACACCGTCAGGGTTCAATATCGGTATCATCTTGAACACAAAGTGTTGGCGTAGTTGTTTGGCCCGCTCGTCATCTTCCCTCAAGATGAACTCCAGAAATCCATTGAAGACGAAGCTGGCTGGAGTCTCCCCTGGATGAACCCGGCTCGAGAGAAAATACACCTGGGGGAATAAATTTGAGAAGACCTGTCAGGAACCTCGAAAATCGAAACATGAGATCAAGTATATACATGTACATGTAGAGCTCACACAGTACTAAAACTGCACAGGGTACCATTAATTTCACGGTAACAGATCCGAGGTCATAAACTAATACATCGAGAATACAACTATGTGATCAGACATTCCATTCAGTAGGCCACCATCGTCCATGAATAATTTTAGTGACCATAATCCAAAGACATTATTCACAAGACACTATTACATGAATCAAAATTTACTTCTGTCTACCTGTCCGGGACAGGGGATTTTTGAAAGAAAAAAATAAAGTACCTGTCTCCAGTGACAGGTAGTCAATTTTTTTTCTCTCTCCTTTTTGGTGTTCAAAAAATATCTTTGACAAAATTCATTCAAAACGGCTCTGCTAATTAGTGCATGGAACAAGGTGTCATTAATTTATTGGTAGCTTGGAACATGTAGCTTTGTCATTAATATTGAATTACAACGATCACATGTTCAGGTAATTATTTAATGGTGACAGATAACCTTTTTGGTTACCTTTCTCGAGTGACATGTACATTTTTTTTTTATTTCGACCCCTGTACAATCTTAATAAATTAATATCCTACCAATGCTCCCAAATCATATATGTCGCTATGAAGGATCTTACCGATTTCAATTGAATTTGGTGTTCAGAGCACTCAGGTCATGAATATTTAATAGTCTTTTGACATCACGGCCGCATTTTAACTACTTTACTTGCAGACATGGAGGGGGGATAGGGTCATCGTATCTACTTTAACTCTAGGTTCAGGCCAAGGACCAGTCCATATTTTTACCCCATATTATGGTGCCAATCCGGGCGGGAGCATGGCAACAGCAGAAGATACTTAACCAGCGTGTCATTTGATTCAGCTGAGCCAACCAAAATGCCCCCACCATTATGTTTCCTTCAAAGCAACATGAAGAGTTCTCGGGATTGGTCAACACTCGCGTTAGTGCAACCCGGTTAGATCCCACAAGTGCGCAACATATCTAAATGGGGGAGCAGATGGGATTTAATTTTAATTAGATTGGACCCCTGCATTAGCAGAAAATTCCAGAGGCCTGACATAAAGATGTGTGAAAAGTCACAGGAACTACGAAGTAGGGTAGGCATTAGGACTCCGACGCGAACTGAACTCTTGGAAATCCCCCCTCCCCCCAAGTTGAAATCCTGCCTATATTAACATGGGCACAGCCCAAGTCAGAATCACCAGTGATTTCATCAAAAATCACCAGAAATTTTCATCAAAAGTCGGTCAGCACAGAACTTGCTGGCAACAGTCCCATAATGCAACTTCATGCCAAAAATCAAGGTTCTAATGTCAATGGTTCTTCTTATTTTGCCGATGAAAGGATTTGGATGGACTGACTCGCTCACTCATTACTGGACAATTTGCAAATGAGAGCATACTTCGTAGGAAAATAAAAATATACAGTCAATCCTCTAACATGTCTAATAATTCAATCACTGGAAGTGGAATTTTCCCACCACAAAATCAGGGGGTGATCTAATTTTTAGAACAGGAAGTTCACAAATTTATCCAAAATCATGCAGATAAGTTTTTTTTCTGTTTTAATGACTTTACACGGAGAAAGTTATTAGAATGGCCAATAAAATTTTGTCCACAAAATTGGAAATGATTGAATTTTGATACAATGATATTCCATTTTAAAGCTATATGCATGTTAGCTCCAGTAGGACCTATCGCTACTGTGTATGATCCCCTGCTGTACATGTAGTTGTTGGGAAATACTGGACGGCTCATATTTTCAGAAGCCGTTCGTCACGAACAATAAAATAATTTCATTCTGTATGATCTTACTTTAATATTCAACCTTTGTTTATAAGAAACTGTCCAGTATATACTTCACTGAAAGCCAGAGCAACCATTCCATTTTGAATTACACACAATGGCTGTGTGTGCAGATTACGCACCACAACACCCACCAGATTCTGTCGATATGCTCCGATTTTCCCTGTTCAGGGCTAAAAGTGGACAGTTTGTTCCAAACAAGGGTTCAATAAAAAGGTGAGACGATAGGGAAATGAGTTATTTTATTGCTTGTGGCAACTGGCGTCAGGAAATATGAGCCGTCCAGTACTTTCCCAAACAACTACAGCTGGGGGATCGTTTGGTGCCGGGGCTTTGATCTTACAGAGTAACGGCTCCACCCGAGCTATATACATGCATGTTGTTTATTGCAAGCTTTCCAGGATGTCAGTTAGACATTGTGATGTTTGGATTATAAAACTTGTGGTCACTTACAATAAAATAGATTCTATAATTTGAATTACCCTTTTCCCTTTGAATTTATGGCAGCGCCGAGATTGTTTGTCTGGAAAGAGGTGCTTGTCAAAGCGGGGCTCTCTCTCAGGCTGTATCCCGCGGCATGAGGAGATTGTGATCAGGTCAATGCGCTCCTTATCCAGAGAATAACAAAGTAGTTCTCGGTGATAGTAAATCTTCTCATTAGATCTGTGGAGAAAAAAAACCCACATGATATCGCCATCACATGATGCAAAATTTCTTGAATGCAGAGGGTGAACAAATCCATTACTAGAAGAGGCAGTTGACAAAACTGTCCAAAAAATCATGCAGATATAACCATTATTTCTTTATTATTTAGTGATTGAATTTTAATAGGGTCATTGAATTAAAAGAAGAATTACATTATTTAACACTGCATGTTCAGTGTATCACTGCAGACCTTGCACTTTATAGGGCTGATTTGAGGTTAAAGGCTTCATCCAGCCCCGTCAATATACAAGGCCTGCAGTGCAACCATAAGTAGCCCCATATGTGGGTTACTGAGTGCAGGTTTACATTTGAAACTGAAACTTACATTTAACCAACCTCAGATCTGGATGTGGTCAGTTACATTAACAAGAGTGGCTGATGATGTTGAGGTTTATTATCCGAAACTTACATGTCTGGTGACAGCGATTTACAACATTCAAATCGTTTGTCGAGCTCATCTAGCTGTTGTTGACTGTCTACGTAGGACCAGGGAAAACAAAATGCGAAGTAGGTTGTGGAACCGCGAAAATCCAAGAAACGATGATTGAACGACAGAATAAACTGGCCTTCTACCATCTGTAAATTAGAGAAGAGGAACAGCATAGTAGCATCTCATATCTAATCGATTTAATAGCTCATCTGAGATACAATTACAATGTTTACTATTACGAGCTTTCATTGAACCCACCCACTGCCCTCAGGGGTATGTCCCCACCCAAAGGGATCTGAGCCGACCCTCATATATTCTATATCTATAGGTTAGCCAGGTGTTTGAACGGACATGAATATCCCTACCACGTGATGTAAATCAGAACCAACCAGGCAGGAACACCCAAAGGAGCCGCAGTGATTAATTAAAATAGGGAGATTGCGTGCCCTTTCTATACTACTCATCACGCACTACTCATCGCACATGCGCAGTTGACCCATTCTACTGTAGGGTGCAAGTCTGGCCCATGGAATCTCAGGTAGCGAAAACCCCAGGTCTCTCATCCCACCCTATCCCGTGCCACACCTATGCGACCCGCTGTGCCCTTTCTATACTCTCATCACGCACGCGCAGTCGACCCATTCTACTGTAGGGTGACCAAGGGATCTCATGAAGTAGGGGGAGGAGGAGTCGGACACACCACGGATTAAGAAGTGAAACCCACATGTCTCTTGCCTCCCTGGCCGGCTTCTTTAATAGTATGAGTAAAGCGGAGGAGGAGGAGTAGGAGGAGGAGTAGGACACGCCACGGATTATACTAGGGAGATGTTGAGTTAAAATAAAGTTTGTCTATATCTATCTATGTCTATGTCCAGCATTTGATATACAGTATTAAGTTAGTCTTCTGAAGAGAGCTCGGGTACTATTAGTCAGCCTTCAAATCTCAACTTGCATAAGGGACCATCCATCTAGTACGTGTCGACAGTTTCGAGTCCCAGTGCCGCTAACTTGTCCAGTCAATATGTATGTCAGCTATAAAACTTTTCTCTTTTCCTGAGAAGTTTTACTGACACTAATTATTTATTATAATGAAAATCCTTATCAACCAAAATTCTTCAAATAGCAAATTACATGAAAGACTGAAGTTTTTTTGTGCTTTATGGGTATGAAATCTAATTGTTGGCTTAATTTGTCTGAGACAGAAACCTGGGGAGGGGACAGCTTCACAATGTATAGATGCTGCAGAACATCAGGTTTTTTTGCGTATGTATTAGATGAATGACCGCCAATGGTAGATCACTTTGATGATATGTTGAGAACCTGTATGAAGTCGTGTCTGACATTTCACTTTATTAACATCATTGTCAGAGCTGTGAATTACTTCATGTTATTGATGTTATCCAGAGGGGAAAACACATTAAAGTCAAGAGCAAGTACATGTAATCCCCGGTGGGGCCGTTCTCTACTGCAGGCCCTCATGGCTTCCGTGAAAATACAGGAGAAAGTATAGGAGGACATTTGCCAAAATATAGGTCAAATTAATATAAGAATATTCTGGTTAAAGTATAGAAAATAAGGAGTGTAAGACTCCAATGACTCCAACTAAAAGTACATTGTAGGTTTTGAACTTGGTAGTTTTCTGATGTTTGTTTCAATTAATTCCACTGAATGCAGCCATTGTGGTGGAGATTGAGGAGACCCTTTGCTGATTGGTTCAACAAAGAGAGATTTAAATGTTATTGTACTTCGTATTTGCCGAGAGCAATGTATTTCCCAATGCCAATTTGACCCATTTAAGAGCATTGGTGAAAGTTTTCATGAGAGAAAGTCAAAATATGGGAAATATAGGAGGTTGTGGCCTTCATACATGCCATGTAGGAAAATATATGCAAGTATTTTAAACAGGAATTATAGGAGTCGCTTGAAGGCCTGCTACTGTGAATGAATGATTAAGCCCCCCGATGCCAATCCATCCCCTGCTGAAGTTGTTAAATACTAGACAGCTCATATCAGCCACTGATCACAAACAATAAAATAATTTGATTCTGTGTGATCTTAATTTATATTCAGCCATCAGGTTTAGCTTCACATTAGATTGAAATCCCATAATGAGTCTGCAGAAACTGGTGGTTGTCATGGCATGGTCTGCCGTGAAGCTAAACTAGACAGTATCTGGTTAACAAGGACCTGAATATAAAGAATCATACAGAATCCAAATATTTTATTGTTTATAACAGCTACGGAAAATATGAACCAGCCAGAATATTTCCAACAACTACAGCTGTTGTTGTTGGCTTGGCCCCGTCGCATTGATTGTACACAGTAGAGCAAGGCCCCACCGAAGCTACTTCCAAATAGACTACAAAATTCCACTGGTCACGCTGGTTGAAAAGAAGTCTTCCTAACACTCCTATAACTAAACAATTACTGTCAATTTCCCGGCCCACTGGCACTGCTAACAAGACTAAATTGCGTATGTCAGACCCTCTGACAAATTAATGGTTTGAGAGTGAAACGTCAACAGAAAATAAACAGATACAAATATATTGAAATAATATAACAACTGATAACATGGACAAGAAACACACTTGCTATTGCTATTGTAAGATATCTGATAGAATGGTTCAAATATATTAAGTATACAATATCTGACCATGTTCAGTATTTATGCTTACCTCCCAGGTAGGGCGATCTCGTATGCGGTCCCAGCGTGGTTTACCAGGGACAGTTTTGGTGAACGGGGAGTGTCCCTGACTATACAGCTTGCCTTGCCTGTTCATGTTCATGATGTTGATTCGTATCATCCTGCCTGGGGTATATCCCCTCACTCCGAAATAGAACCAGGACCTGAATCAGAGGAATAACCAGGGTTCATATACTTACATGTACAGCAGGAAAAAAATTCAGCAGTTTTCCAGGTCAATAATTTCAGTTTTCCAGGATTCTATAGTACAATAACCATGATAACCTGCAAGAAAATTAACAATGATCAAGAATTTTTTTTGCCAGAGTAATGCGTGGCATCAGAAATCTGGTTGTCGCAGAAGACGGAAGTGTAGTTCTTCCAGGAGCTTAAAGGAGTACTTACCTTATTTTTGAGTGTGACTATATTTATCAGCAATCGTATTCCAAACCTTATTGTATAAAACTTACGTTGATAGAATGCGAAATAAAGGAAATATTGACTATTTGTTGCTCGCAACGGCGCGCACTGGGCGCCGCCATTGCACCACTGCGTGACGTTTTTAGATGAGCGGAAGTGAGTTTATACTCATCTAAAAACGTCACAACGTCATGGAGATTTAAGGTTGATCGTGCTGGTCATGCCGATAATTCGAAGAAGAGGGAACCCAGTTAATCCAATGACGTTCTAGTTGATTTTAGTAGTTCAAGTGTAATCATGAGAATGTTTATGAACTTAGAAGCATCGAATGTTCAACTGAAATAACTGGACAATTGCAGAGGACACTCTTTCAGTTTACCGCTCAGTTTCAAATTTTGTCCAAATTGAATCGGGCAAGTCTCAGTTGAAAAATTTGGGGGAAGAAATTTTTCAGTTGGCGAAGATAACCTAAACCAATTTCTTTTAGGAATCCCCCCCGTGGGATTTGCCGCGCCAGTTTATTCCTGGAATTAAAACTCGAACCCAGAGTAATTCAAATGCCGTAGTTGGAACGTCCCTGGATCAAGCGTTATCCGTGACGTTGTCCTGAATTCTGACGTCATCAGTCACGTCATCCCACAGGCAATATGGCGGCGCCCACGTCAAAGCGGAAACACGACTTCACAAATTGTAATAAAAATAATAGGTTATCGCCTTCTACGAAAGTAAAATAGTTGGTTATATTTCTTTAAGAGTCTAACCTTTGTAATAGGAACCTATATAAAATAAGTTAAGTACTCCTTTAACTTTATTTTTAAGCATTTTTCAGGACTTTCCAGATTAGAAATTAAATTAATTTTAAGAACTTTCAACACGTTCAAGGAGGTGTATGAACCCTGGCTGTGATTAAGATTGCAGTCTGCACCAACAGGGCGGGCTAAATGAGTCTGCCGTAATTTGCCGTGTATATCTTCAATGCTCACAGTGTCAAAGCATAAAATGTTCTTGACAGTGAAGTTTTACGATTAGACACCCGCACATACCACAGACAAGTACGACAGTTACCTTCAATACTGTCTTCCTTTGATTAATATTGGCTTCAAACCAAGTAGTAAATAGTCTTGAAGGAGTGAGTAGTATGGTTTAAAATTGCTTTCAGCTGTTTTTCAGCTATGTCATAATGGGCACAATTGAAGGCAAACCTGTACGTGAAATTTATTTAGAAATAAAAATTTAGTGAAGAAGAGTGGTCATGATGGCATGTTTAAGGTGTACTGTAACATACAGTTTATTGCTGCCTTCCATACCCCACAGCATCTAGTTCAACCCATGATTTTGACAGTACTTCGAAGTAGGAGGGGCTTGCCACTCATACGGTGAATAAAACATGCGGAATACCTGTTGCCATTCTCAAACTCTGTATCTGCACAGTCTGGTTTTGTCCAAACGTTGAACTCGTAGTCTGGTTTTACTTCCCCGCCATAATACCCACCACCTAGTGCTGCAGCGAACAAAATAAACATACTGTATTGATATAAGAGGCAAATGTAAAGCTGAAATCCGTTAAAGGTTATACCAAATGACTCTATACTACTTTGCATTAAAACATACCCGGTAGTGTTCCAAACAACAAATTAGTATTTTTTTCTTGAATAATGTCGTCGAAGTGGGTTTTAGGACACGAATAGCACAAATGTGGGAGAAAACGTATTGGAGCCATGACCTCCGGTGCATGACGTCACAACCTGATTACGATTGCGCCGTAAACGTCATAGTCTATGACGTCAGGTGTTGTTACGAAAGATTCACCCAACTGTGGGAGTTCTAGCGTGATGTCGCCGACATTTTGACGTCACAACAGGCATTTGACCGAGATCGTAATCAGGTTGTGACGTCACAGGTCAAGCGATCACAGCTTTCGCCGTTTTGAAAGGGGCGTGAAATTGTCGCACTTTACTGCTGCTATTTCCAACCTTGGGCAGTTTGAAAACATACAAAAATGTAAAACAAGTCTATATAATCACCTCTACAACAATTTAGCACAAAAAAGTAGCAGATTTTGAGACCATTTTGTATAACCTTTAAGCAATATTCCTCTACGAATAGTAGAATATAGTTCATTTTCCCTACAAAATGCAGCTTGCATAATGATAACACCGGCTTAATTCTAATTCCTTTTAGTGTACTGCCGTAAAGACGGAGTACTACATGTATCTCAAGTAAGTTAAATTCCAGAAATTTAATATGTTTAAGCAGTCATTTTCAGCCTAGTGAACTACTCCATGCACAACATCTAAATAACTTATACATCTATCTATTTCCGTGTGCTTGGCATGCTTGGGGCCAATAATGTGTATGCCAGAAATCCTTGCGCTTGACCCATCCAATCCTTGTGCTCATGAAGTATTCCAAAGACAATGTCTGCCTCGAATTCAGTTGGATAAAATAATCCATTTGATGTAGGAAATAAGAGTGGTTTTTATTTCACACAAACCCACTATAGGGTGCTGCCATCAGATATGTCAGAGATGAAATTTACGTCAGAGTTGAAGCAGAATGACATCTGAGTTGCGTAGAAGTAATGTCAGCATTGTGGCAAAGTACATGCGACGCTACCAATGACGTCACCTATGCTACATGTATGTTACGTCGCCCTGCAACCAATCTTAGCAAACTAAACACATCCCAAGTTATAACATCAAATGGATTATTTCTGTGAAACATTTTTTCACTGAGCATTTACATTTATATGGTGAAATGCAAAGGTTTTCAAATTTTCCTTTTTATATTGTTCGTTGGCTAGCTAAGGCCATTGTCACTTAATTAGTTGTTTAGCATGACTAGCCCTCATCTATATTTTCAGGGGAAATAATTAAAATAGATGAGGGATTTGCATTTTTATGGGTAAAACTCACTCATTTTCTTCATATTCGCATACAATTGGTTTTCAATTTAATAATTAATAATAAATAATTATAGCATCTAGCATGTGTATTTGAAAAATCATCTCAGAAACAACCCAAACATGCTAAACAGGGCTTGTGTTTTGAGGCGAGTGATTGTATCCTTTAACCTTAATCACTCGCCTCAAAACACAAGTCCTGGCTAAACAACCAATCAAGTGACAATGGCCTAATGATGGAAATATATGTATTTCGTTCGGTTTTATTTGAAGTATTTTAACTTCTGGTAGCTTTTGATTTCAGAAATGAAATTCGCATCGCTTATCTGCCCTTGTTTTGACACTGGTTTGTGACATCATATCAGACCACCTGATCGGTCGTCAATACTTGTAATGTTCAATCTCCGGGCAGCTGGTCTGACGTGATGTCACAATCAAGAAAAGATAAGCGGTGACATTTTGCAAATCCGAATTCAGCTGAGCTTGGGGGTACCAACTTTTGAAAAGATTCTAGTAGACAAGATAATTCAAATCAATTCAAGTGAAGTACATGTAGATATACCGGCACAAGTATTTCTATCATTAGTCAACCTATATTAAATGTAAAACGGAGAATTTAAACCTTTGCATTTCACCTTTAAAGAGAGATAGTGAGTCAATAGAAGGTGGTTGGAAGAGTCGGTTAGACTGTATTATTCACTCACCACTTTCCTCTTCATCCTCAGACTTCACCGTCTTCTCCACTCGGGCTAAATTCCCCGAGTCAAAGTTGGCTGTGAAGAGTAGTCCCCCTGCACGGAATTCGGCCATTTTACACAGTCCAAAGGTTACATCACCTCACATACACTGGACACCCATGTCCACCCATCACACATTGTGATACCGTCATCCGGTCAGAGCCGAGATAGGCCATGGATCAGATGATCCTCTGAAGGTAGTGGTCAGGTCTGCAAAGTACAAAATACAGAATAAATGGAGGACGAGTTCAGTTTGAATTATCATCACAGCACAGGGTTCATAATTACTGCAAAAAAAAAAATTCCAGAGGTTTTTGCAGGACTTTCCAGGTCAATAAATTCAATTTTCCAGACGTCTTTATAGTACAATAACTCGCAACAAAGATGGGCAAATTAATGAAGTTCAGGATCAAATTTTGACAAAGCAAATCATGGCATCAGACATGTCAGATGGCTGATTCTCCCAGAATACGAAAGTGTAGTTCTTTCAGGAGTTTCCAGGAGTTAACTTTATTTTTCACTATTTTGCAGGACTTTCCAGGTTAGCAATTAAATTCCAGGAGACTTTCCAGGAGGCATATGAAACTCGCAGTAGGTGTACAATGGTCACACTGATCAATCAGTAACCCACTAACTCAGCATATTCAAATGAAACATTATATGCACACATTCCAGATATCATGGGGCTGAATTGTTTGGAAAAATGCACCTGTCCTCGGTGTAGAAAGAATTTCATACACTATAATACCCATTTGATAGAATTCCAAGGGAAGTGATCAAAACTGTCTTGCATCTTTAAAACATGAAAAATTCAAGGCGAACCAAGACTCATTTATTCCGATAAACTTAACAAAGATAAGTATGTCATTGTTGTATTTTGCTAAAAAGTCTTTTTTCTTTAGGGGCAAGTATGGTGGTCTGCTTGGTGAAGTTGGGTCCCATGGGCTGAGAGGCATTTTCCATATATATATATAAGACATTTTGGCTCCAGGTAACTCCAGTAGTCTGGGTCCCTTGATTAATAGGGATGCTCTTCATTTAACTGACATATCAGGGAATGCATAATTGGGATAGGGGTGATCATTTTCTTTTTTGTGGATTTTACTATGGGGTGTGGGTACTTGTCTCTGTCTCATCCTGTAGAATATGATGAAAGTGACCATTGGGTTACTCTTGCTGAAAAGTTATGAAGAGAAGATGACACATATGTATTCTATCCAAACCACTATTTGAAACAGAAATCCCCCCTGGTCCATGTCAGGTGACCAATATTTTGTGATACAAATTTTACGTTCAATGGCTAAACCCTACATTGTCAGTATCACAAAATCAGAAGTCGGTAGGGTTTAGCTTGGTGAACGTGAGAGTGAGCCTACGCTAAACTCAATGCAGAACTGTTCACGGCCTTCAATCATTATATAAAGGCCAACCAGCATTTCTGAGATGGACAAATAGTGTTTAAGGGGGTAACTCCAGAATACAATGGCGAGGATCGGTCAAGTTCACAAGATGAGGAAAAATGTAAATACTATTTCGACACATATCTGCTCTGAAAATAAATTCCAGGCAGTATGTGAACCCTTGAAAATAGTCACAGACATGGCCTTCATGGGAAAGGATGTGACTGCAAGGGTGTTGAAGAACCAGAACCTGTCCAGCGAGAGCGGAATGGGATTTGTACCCACTGGTCCCTGAATAACCTCTGAATGCCTGATCGCAGTGTCCGCCACTAAACCAAATGGCGTAACTGTAATTTGGCGGGTTTCTGTGGATACAAACACACCATGTGTATCCACATTTTGAAAATCACCAAAAACTAGGTTTTCCAAAATGTGGATACATACACTATGGCGATGTATCCATATTTTATCAGGGGTCGAAATGTTCAAAATAATTTACCTGTCACATGAGACAGGTGAACAAAATGTTTACCTGTCACCTTTAAGATTTACCTGAACATGTGATTGTTGAAATTGTCAGCTACATATAATTCAAGATTAATGACAAAGCTACATGTTGCAAGATTCCAATAAATTAACACACCTTGTCTCCATGCGCTAATTGAAAGAATTTTGTCAGAGAAATATTTCGAACACCAAAAAAAAATTATTGGGCACCTGTCACTGGAGACAGGTACTTTATTTTACTACCTGTCTCTTTCAAAAATTACCTGTCAGGGACAGGTAGACAGGTGTAAATTTCGACCCCTGTTTATTAACACTGTAATGACTGCTATATTTTATAATTCATCGTTATCAAAGCCGCACGATCATGAAAAGTTTTCTCGACTTCGGATTCCTCGAGATGAAGCTAAAAAAAACTAGCCTTTTAGTTGTTTTGAAGTTTCTTGGGACATATATTATCTATGTATTCTTAAAATCTCTAAATTATAATTAACCGAGTTCAAAAGAATTCATGCCACAGATGCAAGTATTTCTGATTTCTGGCTTCGGGTGAGAAGCCAGAAGGTGAACAAAATATGTTGTGACGGCACTTCACCCGGTCAAAATAATATTCAACCGCAACATTTCTCAAACTTAAGTTTTAATAGTTGTCATTTAGTTCTATGGAGGTGTTTACATTGCTAATAAGATGTGAATACATCGCCTATAGAAGAAGGTGTGTCCACAATTAAAAAAAATAGCCAAAAATGTGGATACACTTCCTTTATAGGCGATGTATCCACAAAAACCCGCCAAATTAGAGTTACGCCAACCAAACATGTCATAACCAGAGTTAGTACAGTGTGATAGGCCTAAAGTACCCAAGTCAAATTGCCCGCAGAAGTGTTGCAGCATAGTGCAGCCGCAGCACAATGTCAACAGGTCCGGGAAATCCCACGAACTCGCGTATATATGTCAGTTCGCATATATAGGTCAACTGACCATTGAGTGATAGGCCAGTTAGCCTATAGATATGGTTGTCGAACGAACATTCCTCGCTCACTGAAAAACGATCTCAAAGTGCAAGATGGCATGTATGTGAGAGACACTTGGAGTTGTACTCTAACTAACCTGCACATTGGTGACAGATACTTTTACGGCATGTCTCTGACACGAATTGACTAAAATAGACCCCCAACTTACCATTTCCCTCATTCTCGTACTTACGTTCATCTAGCTGCATCAGATTTTCACAAAAATCAACGGAGCGTTTACATCATGTTTCTCTATCGTGGGCGCAGCCATTTGTAAAGACAGGGCCGCGTGCAACGCGAGAAAAGCGTGCAGCGGTCTTGCTGCAGTCATATTCCTGCTAAGTCCGTTATCCGCATTAGGGAACAACTCATATTTTGCACGTCGTACAGCTTTTGTTTATCGAAGTGCAAAATATGAGGAGTTCCCTAATGCGGATAACGGACTTGACTGCAGGAAGATCGCTGCACGCTTTTCTCGCGTTGCACGCGGCCCTGTCTTTGCAAATGGCTGCGCCCACGATAGAGAAACATGATGTGCGCTTCTCCGTTGACCTTGAGTGCAGCTGGCGTGGCGTGAAATGTGAGGGTCTATTTCCCCAGTCAGTGGGTGTTATACGCAGAAATATCTGTCACCAATGTGAGATTGAACAAATTTTGTATACATGCCATCTTGCACTTTGAGATCGTTTTTCAGTGAGCGAGGAATGTTCGTTCGACAACCATATCTATAGGCTAACTGGCCTATCATTCAATGCTCAGTTGACCTATATATGCGAACTGACGTATATACGCGAGTTCGTGGGATTTCCCGGACCTGGTCAAGTGTTCAATTGCCAATGCGAACATTTATGGCTAATTGGATATCAACAACAACAATTTCATTTATTGACAGGATTGAATTCGAATAGGCAATCTTGTCCCTGGGGGCGGGGTGGGATTGTCCTACACCCCAGGGTCACAGGTGCAGAAATAAAGGTTGTCCCACATTCAAAGTTGCCCCCGACTCGTGGTGACTGTCCACGACATGCAGTGCAGACTGACAACAACAACAGCGTTCAAAACGACCTCTGAATATCCAGTAAAACACCAATTACTACTGTTTATATGGATGTTCTACTATTATCATTATTTCCTGTATCCAACGAAGAAACCCCTTACCATTCAGTCATCTTAAATATGATCAGTTATTGTACAAATTCAGCACATTTATCGTTGTCAAAATTTCAACATTTTCAAAGCGGCAGACATGTTGTAAACTTTTCTGGTTGCTTGGTCATGTGACCGTCTATAAGGACACTGATTGGTTAAATCGGGTTCAGTCAAAAGGAGAATCTTGCATAAAACGATCGTAACGGAAAATAGGCTTGTTACTGTGGCTTGCAAGTTTGAGTTAGAAGACTTTGTGCAACAATAGCAAATCCAAAATACAGGACATAATTTATCAAAGATATCGCCTTCACTCCCATCAAGGAGGGAATCTAAGAAACAATATGGATTTCGATTTGATTTTAGGGCACCGTAGCCTAATGTAACTAACAAAATACATTTTCAGAAATAAAATAAAATACCGTGACGGTAAAAAAAATTCAACTCCTTTTCTTATATTTTTAAAGCATATAGGCCTATTACTGGTTAAAATTAGCCACGGAAGGGGTCTTTCCGAGACCAGAGGTAAAATAGTATGTTAAAAGATAGTGACAGTATTAAGGAAAATACTGTATACCGATGGACTCCTTTACATTATCGTCTGAACGTTGTTTTGTTCATAAACGCTTGTTTTGTGGGTATACAGCCCTGAATGACAAATCCTCCAAATAAATCTACCGTACGGTACCAATATATCTTGCACGAAAGAAAATTTACTATCTAAAAGCATATATATTGTATTGTTGTATTGTCTCGGCTCTGGCAGGCCCGGCGGAGTGGGGGGAGCTTTAGCGCCCTTTTCTCTCTGTAGGCCTATATGAAGCCAGTCCAAACACATGTGTTAACACAAAACACAAACACAATGTAAACACAATAACTCCATGTATATCTGCTGATATGGTAGAAACCATACTATGCAAGGACAATGACACCGAAACTGTGCATATTAAGGATGTCCGCTGGTGGTAAATCAAAGTAATTAACTTTTGGAATAATGTGTGTTGTTGCATTCATAATTGTGTAATATGAGGAAAAACAAAGAAAAAAATATAGGTTGGTGTGCATTTTTTAGGTGTAGGCAACGTTAAGTGAACTGACCCATGCTCAATTTGATAACCCAGAAAGCATAGGGAATAGCCCTAGTTTTGAAGCATATATTCATGTAAATACTATTTAACTTTTTCTTATATTCTAACTGTTTGCAAATATACACAATGTCTATCATAATTTAGCATATTGGATGGATGTTGGTGTGCAAAATTCTCGGCCAGAAGGCTTTTAAAGGAAATCCTCATCTCTTAACCTAGGGAAGGGAGATAACCCAATAGAAAAACAAGCAAAATGGCTGCCAAAGTCAAAAACCACCAGCGGACATCCTTAAGTACCTTAAACAATTGATGGGAGTACACTCGAAAGCAGTTAACTTAGCAGTGCTGGGGGAACTCGGAAGAACCCCTGTTAAATTGTCTGCTATTTTGAATACTGTAAACTGTTATATACATATTTTGTCATCTAACCCAACTTCGTTATTATACAATGCATACCTAGAACAAATTGAAGCGAATAGATTGCTGAATTGCCGGAATTGGGTTCATTCTATAAAAAATATTTTATCGGAAGTAGGATGCTATCACCTTTGGGAAAACCAAACATGTAAATCTCCCAAACCAGCTCTGAAGTACATTAAAACAATACTATTGATAAATTTTCGTAATATGTGGAAGGAAAAAATCTCAAAATTCAGCAAAATGGAAACTTACTTTACCTTCAAAACTGAATTGTCAGCTGAAGATACAGTCATGTCTGTAACGAACAGAAAACATCGCGTTTCTCTGTTTCAGTTTCGGATTAGCGCACATCGGCTCCAATTTGAAAGAGGTCGATACCATAATACACCTGTAGAAGATCGTTTATGTAGTGTCTGCAAGGTGATAGAAAATGAGAACCACTTTCTATTAGAATGTTCTAGATTTGAAAAAGAGAGAGATTTTCTATTCAATACTATTGACTCATTCATGCCCACGGCTAGACTGAGACTCGGTCCGTATCTACTAGGTACTCGTATGTCCTCAGTCGATCAATCAGTGATAGATGCTATAGCAAAATATGTCTATACCTGTTCTGCAAAGTTACAGTAGATGAAACCTAAATTACACTATGTGTGTTAAATGCAAAGTAGAGTTACCAGACGCCCACAGATCGGGGCCTAATCAACAACAAATGTACCGGTATCTGAATAGTCTTTGATCGTATTGTTTTTATGTATTGCTTGTACTTTTTATATGTCCTGTATGTATTGTGTTTATGTATTGCTTGTACTTTTTATATATCCTGTAGGCTTTGTTTTTATGTATTGCTTGTAAATTTTCTTATGTCCTGTATGTTTTTTTGTTTTTTTTATGTATTGCTTGTACCTTTTATATGTCCTGTATGTATTGTTTCTATGTGGTGCATTTAGCCTTCGGGCAGAAATGAGCAATAAACCATCTTATCTTATCCTTATCTGTGTTTGTTGACACGGCCAATCTTTCGGCGGTAAGTTTATCTTGGTTCTCGACTGGCTCCATATATTTACGGAAAGTAAAGTGTGCTGTTTTCACCTCAACATAGATGATTTTGTACAAATAGACTACCGGTAGGGGGCGTACCATACTTCAAATTAAGCTGCTGTGATAAAAAAAAAATAATAATGATAAAAAAAACACCAAACGACCCAGGGTCTACAAAATACTCAGAGCATACAGATAACATAATTTACGCTCACTGAAATATTTCTTCCTACGTGTTATTCCATTTTGGCACTCCAAACCGCACCTCGCGGGGACCAAAATCTCACTAAACCGCGCCAGGTCCTTCAACTCTGAAAATGCTAATGCCTTGCTTATTTTCAAGGAATTCAAAAATAGTTACCGACAGGCCAATATCTATATAATGGCCCCGGAAAATGTTCATATAAATGTATTCTAAATAATGGATAGGCCTAATCTTTATGGAGACTATATAGAACAAAAATAAATGACAGCCATTTCAAATTTCCTCACAATCTTATTCACCCAGGCATGGTTTCATGTTAGAATAACATTTTGCCTTGTTCTTACAGCTATTTGCCGCTATATACTTTGTAAAAAATCATCAATAATAATATTTCTCTCAGTTAAACTTTTCAAAAAATTTCGGAAAATACGATATTTACAGGTACAGCACCGATACCTAAAAAAAAAAAAGTAGTATAGAAAGTGAAATTAACACCATTTGACCTCAAAAATTTGTATATGACCTCTGTGACGTCACTTCCGGTTCCGGTCACGTGACCGGAAGTGACCTTTCACCACTGCGCATGCGCACAATACCGAATAAAAATGGTGCGCAGGGCCAAAGGTCACTTCCGGTCACGTGACTCGAACTGGAAGTGACGTCACAGTGGTCATATGCAATTTTTTGAGGTCAAATAGTGTCAATTTCACGTTTCACGTGGCCGGAACCGGAAGTAACGCCACAGAGGTCATATGCAAATTTTTGAGGCCGAGGGGCATCAATTTCCCCTTCTACTTGTATCAGATCACGAAAGCTGGCTATTAATACAAGGGTCAATTTGGAAATGACGCATGCGTGTCGGAACCTGGTGTATTATCGGAATAGACATTTTGGGGTCGCGATGGACCGATTGGGCCGTGAGAGGTGTCAAGGTATAGCACTCGTGAAGGAGCGTCCGACTGGACAAGTGTGGCGTGGAACTGACGTCATTCCGCGCATGCGCAGTAGACAAAGATTATGGGAATAGACGTTTTAGGGTCGAGATCGGTCAATATTGATCCGATTGGGCCGTGAGAGGTGTTAATATGTAGCACTGGTGGGCGTCCATCCGACTCGCGCATGCCCAGTAGACAAAGTGTATGGGAATAGACGTTTTAGGGTCGATATCGGCCAATATTGGTCCGAATGGGCCATGGCAGGTGTCAATGTGTAGCACTCGTGAAGGAGCGTCCGACTGGATGAGAGTGGCGTGGAACTGACGCCATTCCGCGCATGCGCAGTAGACAAAGTGTATGGGAATAAACGTTTTAGGGTCGAGATCGGTCAATATTGATCCGAATGGGCCGTGGGAGTTGTCATAGTGAAGCACTCGTGAAGGAGCGTCCGATTGGATGAGTGTGTCATGAAACTGACGCCATTCCGCGCTTGCGTCGTAGGCAAAGTATATGGGAATAGACGTTTTGGGGTCGAGATGGGCCACTATTGATCCGATTGAGCCGTGGGAGGTGTCAATGTGTAGCACTCGTGGGGGAGCATCCGACTGGATGAGTGTAGCGTGGAACTGACGTCATTCCGCGCATGCGCAGTAGAAAAAGAGAGTGGGAATGGACATTTGTAGAGATGGCTTATGCTTGCTCCTGGTTGGAATGCGCAGGGGTCAAAAGTCACTTTCGGTCACGTGACCGAAACCGGAAGTGACGTCAAAAAGGTCATAGTCAAAAAATTCCAAGGTCAATAGGATTTTTGATGCCCTACCAAAGAGTCAAGAGGCGTCTACGTGTCTTTTCGGAACCTGTCGTTGAGGCCCAGCAAAAGTTATCTGCCCCTGAATATGACTGTATATGTCCTTCAGTTACTTCAATGTTAATTGAAATGTCCGGGAAAATACAACAAGAGTTATCTGCCCCTGAATAAGACTGTATATGTCCTTCATTTACTCCAATGTTAATCTCCCGGAATGCACGTCATCAAGCATGGCTCCCCGACATTATCGCCAGTTATATGTCCAACATAAATGGCAAGTGGGGAACCCTCCTTTATGTCCTATACCCAGAACCAGAGACAAGTGAATTGCACCAAGTGAGTCGCCTGGATCCAGGCTCCCCCAGGGTAGTGTGGGGTGAATAAATAAGGCTGGGCATGCGCAACCGAACAAACCAATGCACTATAAATATGGCGGTCAGTGACGATGTGGGTCATTCATCACGCGTCATTCCGTTGACCATGTCGCCAGTCCTACGAGCGCTCATTCCCCTTACACCCGAGGTGGGAGGATAAAGTCACCATCGTAGAAGACCGGGATGTTTGCTGGTCGGGCCCGGAGTCCACATCAAAAACAATTACGCTACACAGGGACAGCGGGACCAAATTTAACCGGGTTTTGAGCGGCGATCCCGATGTGACCTCATCCACGGGGAGAATGCCATCTACGTACACCGTGGGCCGTGCTTCACACGCCTGGGGCATTACCAGGGTCCCACCCAAAGCTTCACCTTAGACTGATCTATGGACGGCCTTTAAGAAAGTGGTGCCTATTGTGGACCAGCTGTTTACACCGGACGACCGATCAGCCGTCCAGTGGGCCTTGTCTCGCGCTATTGAGGACGCACTGGTCGAGCCCAATGTGCAAATCATCAACCGCGTCAAGGAGGAAAGAAAGACGAGAGAGACTATCCCGTTCTCGCCTCCGTGACCTACAAAGATGTCCTGGATAAACTTAACACCCGTATTCCACCGTCGGAGGACGGCGACGTCATAGATTACCCGGATATGCTCAATCAACCCAGTGACAATCGCATCCATAAAACGAAGGCCGGTACGGCGTCAGTACCCAAATGAATGAATCCAGAAAGGAACTTTGACCCCAGCGCCAGATATTCACAGATAATATGGGATGTACATTTCATGTTGCTGTCCCATGATACACCATATTGAAGGCTAATAAATAGAGCCGATTTTTTACGACTGTACTCACTCATCTTAAACCATGCGACGTGAAAGGTCCCGCTCACCGCTCGCCCGAAATCCAGTCCCCACTGAGGAGAGAAACTTTACCACAGATCCTGACGAACCACCCACGGAGGTGCTACCGATACCGGAAGCTGTGAGTGCGATCTACCAGCGTCATTGGCCTACCACCCGGCACTGTTTTCACCGAGATCGCCCTATATTGGACTTGTACAGTTTCCGGTTAGATGATAACTCCCGCCTATACCATTTTCAAGGACCAAGCCACAGCCTTCAAATTAAATATCACCTTTGGCTATTTATTACGGCATAAGGAGACGGACCAGCTCCGGTACTTTTACCCAGTCACAATACCCTCGTGTACGACCAGTCCGTTTCTGTACACGGCACTGGCCCAACTAGTAACCTTGAATAGCTTGGAATGTGCCCGACAACAACGCCCCAACACCAAATGGCAGGTGGAGATGACGACGAATATTACGTTTTACCTGACTAAAATGATCTACCACCCGATCCTTTGATCTCATGTCATGGACTTTTCCTCCATATAAATGCGAGAGAGAATCACATCTTGTGCCATTCACGTACTGACTATGACGGAGCACATAATACGGGCGTTTCTCAGCTTGACACCCGAGGTCTTCCTGTACGTCTATGCGGATAAGGTCGATATCATGGAGGAGGGAGACATCTGTGATGCGAACCGTACACAACCACGCCTGGCCCACAGTCGTCTGTCTCGGGAGGGCTGGACCAAATCCAAACGGGTGTTGTCTGGTGAACTGGACGGCGACCTCATCCACTTGTGTGTCACGATGTGTACGTCCGACGCGGCCCCTTCTTTGCTCAATTGACTCGGCTAGATGGGGATACAGTGCATTTTACCCTTCACCCTGTTCTATGGTCCGCGTTGGAAGATGCCGTGGCGGATGTGGATCAAGTGCTTACAGAGGAAGAGCGGTCATCAGACGAGTTGGACAGGCCATTTGCCATAGACGATGTGCTGGCAGAAGCCAAAGAAAAAATCAGAAAGAAACTCCGACTCCGGCCCAAGATATACCCGTTATAAATAAACAATAGAGCCGAGGTCCATCATCATTTGTCACCATGAAGAGCTGGAAGAAGGTGTTGGACACGTTGTATTGCAGTCCTGACAGTTCGGCAGCCTACAATGCATTATCCGCCCTCCATCGAGTCGCTAAACCCCAGGGCATACAATGAGCCCAAGTTCGAGATTCGTTAAAAACTTATAACTTACATCGAGCTGCCCATGTCCAATTTCCACGGAACCGGGTCATCGTTGGTGGTATACATGCCCAGTGGCAGACCGATTTGGTTGAAATGAGCGCCTTTGCCAAACACAACGATATCTTGACGTGCATCGATATTCTGTCAAAGTATGCGTGGATGGTACCCATCCGAACGAAAACCGGGGGAAATCTCGTGGCTGATATCAAGGGCATCTTCAAGACGGGTCGCAAGCCGTTGTATTTGCAAACCGACAAAGACACGGAATTCCTCAACAGACCCTTCCACCAGTTTCTGAAAGCCCAGAAAGTTTTATTCTTTTACATGTACAACGAGACGAAGGCTTCCGTTGTGGAAAGGTTCAATCGGATGTTCAAAGGCCGGATGTATAAATATTTCACCTATAAGAATACAAGGCGGTACATCGATGTTCTCCCCCAGCTGGTGGAGGGTTACGATCGAGCCTATCGCCGGAGTATTCCAAGAGCACCCTTCACCGTTACCAAACGCAACGAGGCCCAAGTCCGGCGTGTCTTGTACCCAATGCAACCCCAACCACGATCGAAGGAGGAATTCAAGGTCGGGGACCATGTACGAATCAGTAAAGTCAAGAGCATGTTCGAAAAGAGTTACCTCCCAAACTGGAGCGATGAGCACTTCTTGATAAAACGCCGCTTACCTTCGCGAGTATATGAACTGAAAGATCTTCAAGGAGAACCGTTGCAAGGAACGGTTTACGAGCAAGAATTACAGCCCGTGGTGAAACAGACCAAGACTACTACACTGTGGGACGCATCCTAAAAATCGAGCGAGTCCGTGGTAAGACAGTGCATCTCGTGTAATAGCAAGGCTGGCCCAGTTTCTTCAATTCTTGGGTCTCGGACAACCAGGTGAAACGGCTATAAAGCCACGAACCACAGCCGGTAGCGTTCATTCTACGTTCGACGATGAACACGGTGGTACGGATAAACAGCAGCTGCCTTTGAACACAGCGTATCCAAAAACGCACAACGTGCAAGTGGGCTTTGTCGTGACATTGCTAACCCTGCTGGGCATTTTATATGAAGGTGTGTTTTACGACGTGGTGTGCCTCAGCACTCTTCTCATCCCACCAAAGACACAACCACCAGCCGCGAGTGCAAGTCAGACGAATGTAGACCCACTCCACGTTAGAACCCATCAAACCCGTGATCGAAACGAGCCCAGTCATCACCAACACCACCATCACACCGAGTATACAGCCCAAGTCAACATCGAACTCCACACAAAGTATTGCAGTGCCCATACGCCTGAAAATCCATCGGATTTCATCACCCACAGTGAACGCCGTAACATACCGACAGCGACGACCAACGTTGACGCACCGACGATCCCGAATCACTCGTACCAAATTTATAAGATCTGGTTACCACGACAGCGAATACTCTTTCAATCATGGACCTCCAGTGGCAACATCAATTCACCTGCCTCATTGCAGGCTCGACGGGCGCAGGCAAAACACAATTCGTCCAGAAACTCCTTCAATACGCCGACAACATAATTACATCAACCATCGCCCAGGTCGTGTGGTGTTACGGAGAATGGCAGGCAACGTATGCAGCAACGCCAAACATCACGTTCGTGGAAGGGCTACCCAACATGGCTGATTTGGAACCGTATAACTTGGTGGTCCTGGATGATCTCAAGGCGAAGACTGACGCTCGGGTAACCCAACTCTTCACTAAAGGCAGCCATCATCGCCGTCTCAGCATAATCTACATTGTGCAGAATCTATTCAGTGAAAACAAAGAGCATCGAAACATCAGTTTAAATGCACACTACCTGGTGGTGTTCAAAAATCCGAGAGATACCACGCAACTGCTGCACCTGGCGAGACAGATGTACCCCGGACGCACACGGTTTGCATTGGAAGCCGTTATGGATGCGACAACCCTTCGACCACCTTCGACTACAGACTGGTATTTTTTTTCCGGGGAGACCCACTACGTGTACGTGCAAAAATAATGTAAATTACAACACATATAAGGGAAGTGGGAAGAGGTGCCGACATACTGAAAGAGCCACATGACTTCCAGTTAACCTATTCTAAAGCACATACCAAGAATCTAACGATTCGTGATATGTGTTATATCTCAGGTACGCTTTCATTGTACCTGTTCATGTGGCAACTTGGATTATATGACCACACGGCCCCTAGCACCGGCATAAGCGGTATTAGATACAAATACTATGATGGAAATGCTCTGACAACTCGTATATTGGTAACTGGTGAGCTGTTTCGCTGTGACAACTCGTACACTGGAGATTGGTGAGCTGTATCATCGTCAGATGAAAATGACGGCATTTAATACACAAGACTAGTCTGTAAGGCCCGATGTCGACCCAGCATCAACTTCTCACAAATGCCAACATATATCAAAGACCAAAAGGTCTGTATAGGGGCGGGCCTCGGAGACGAAACTTCCATCAGCAGAATCTCGCCATATACAGGTAAAAATTACAACACATGTAAGGAAAGTGGGAAGAGGTGCCGACATACTGACAGAGCCACATGACTTCACAGTATAGTCTTCCGGTTAACCTATTCTAAAGCACATACCAAGAATCTAACGATTCGTGATATATGTTGTATCCCAGTTACGCTTTTATTGTACCTGTTCATGTGGCAACTTCGTTGATATGACCACACGGCCCCTAGCACCGGCATAAGCGGTATTAGATACAAATCTAGAGAGCTATGGTGGAAATCCTCTGACAACTCGTATATTGGTAATTGGTGAGCTGTTTCGCTGTGACAACTCGTACATTGGAGATTGGTGAGCTGTATAGTCGTCAGATGAAAATGACGGCATTTAACACAAAAGACTAGTGGCTCCCCCAGCTGGGGCGTGTTTTGATGATGGGTTTAATAAAAGAATTAATACAACATCATGGTTGACTTTGTCTCTGAAATGAAAGAGTATTCTGGAGGTAGCTTGCAAAGGACAAAAAGGGCAGGGTTGTGGGTTCAAGCGTTAGTTGTACAGGATGTCCGGTCGAGTACGGAAGCACGCTCCGACGCTCCGTGTATTGAAGACCGCCCCACCCGAGTTGGTTAGGACTATTGTACGCGACGCGGACCCTGACCTTGTGCGCTGTCTGTGTGAAATCGGGCATGTCTTAAAAGAGAACGTGCCCTGACTCCGGTTCGAAGTACAAGCGTCTCGTCGGTCATTCATAATTCAGCCGTCGTCCATTAAAGAATATCTGACTCTATAATCCAAAGACCCATTCCATATTCCATATAACAGTATTAGCACACAATTCAAAATGACAATGATAGTATACATAAATATAGGCTAGTTTCCTGCAAGAGAGAGGGGTCAAATTACAACACATATAAGGGAAGAGGTGCCGACATACTGACAGAACCACATGACTTCACAGAAAAGTCTTCCGGTTAACCTATTCTAAAGCACATACCAAGAATCTAACGATTCGTGATATGTGTTGTATCTCAGGTACGCTTTTATTGTACCTGTTCATGTGGCAACTTGGATGATATGACCACACGGCCCCTAGCACCGGCATAAGCGGTATTAGATACAAGCCTAGAGAGCTATGATGGAAATGCTCTGTCAACTCGTATATTGGTAATTACAATATATATGTAACTCCGAAGAATGATATCATGGTTAGAATGATCTATATTTCAACTTAATTCAAAGTCATTTTCAAGATACAAATTGGAGCAAGTGAGACATAGGATATATATACACTAAGGACAGTGAACACTGTGCAGACTAAAACAATACTATACAATACGTGACAAAAAACAATTAAACAGCTCATGGCGTTAGTATGAAGTTCATAGGGTCAATGCATATTCAAGCTCATTATCTGAAGATTAAAAGTTCTCGCGAGGCACAAATTCCAGTGTTGAGGCTTGGCTTGTTAGTTCTAATTGCCAATGCTTCTTTATATAATATATATTCGGAGTTACATATATATTGTTATTCGTAAAACTCCTCTGTGGCACAAATGGATATTGGTAATTGGTGAGCTGTTTCGCTGTGACAACTCGTACACTGGGGATTGGTGAGCTGTATTGTCGTCAGATGAAAATGACGGCCAAGTTGGCCAAGCATATGACTGGTCTCCGAACCATCTCCGAACCATGTTCAAGAAGCGAGTCCCGCAAGCACAGAAGAAAAAGATCTCACAGGAAGGCGGCTTTCTCGGTGCGATCTTAGCTCGTTCGCCTCTGCCATGTTGTGGCCAATATTGGGTGAAATCTTCGGTCGACAATGAACCACACGAAGAAAATGGTCCTCATCGAACCACGCCTGCTTCAAAGCCTCCAATCGCCGTATCCGATCCCACCTACGGTGAAAACGATCAACACACTCGATCAAGAGATGCAACAAATTCTACAACGACCGAGGTTAAGCGACAGCGAGAAAGTAAAACAGTACAATCAGATGCTTCAACGGTACATCACTTCATGGATCAATACAAAAGCCCTAAACGAAGGCCAGCGTCAGTCGCACACCTAGCACAATGCGTACCGCCAACACCACTTGTCCCACAGCCGCCATCACCAGGTGTACCATCCACAGCCCCACAGTGGGTCGAAGACGAAGTCTTGCAGAGTGTACCCGCGTCGTTCGAGAAACAAGCTGGTCTGGTATTACAGCGAGTGAAAGACAATCCGAACATGACCTGGAATGATAATGGCGAACTACAGGTACAGAAACATGTGGTCTCCGGTACCCAAATGACGGATTTAGTGAATGACCTGATGCGCACACGGATCCGCAAAGATGGGAGATTTTTGCCCAAGGCTTGAAAGACATGCATGTACCACAGGAATTGGTGGAGAACCCCCAGCGCTGGGCCTGGATGCAGCGTGACATAGAACAGCAATCTCCGGTACGCGCACCCCGCAAGTCACAACGACAGACTCAATCCCTCACGGACCTGAGAAGCCGAGTAGGAACCGGAGTCACCACCCAAAATACCACAATGGACCCGCTCTTTTCGAAAACCTTTCACACCCTTTAAAACAAGGCACCCCACCTCTCAAGAACCGCAACACGTAACAAGTCACCGCGTCGATCACGACGCAGGGAACAAGCGCCCAAGGCCTGGGAACACTATTATCACCAACAGCGGCAACAGGAAAGCTCAGTCGACATGTTTTACCTCATCCTACCCAGTAATACACCGGCTGCAGTGTTTCCCAAAAACACCTTGGCCCATTATGTCACGCAGCTGCCTTACATCTCCCCGGACGTTGGGAGTGTTGCCTAGTGGATATCCAGCACCCTCATGCGTGGTACAACGTGGAACGACAGACTCAATCCCCCACGGCCAGACGGTGGGGTACTTAGTCGTATACGAAGGCAACACCTATAACTTCACTCTTCCCGAAGGCCAGTACCATACACCCAAAATATTCATCCAGACTTTGCGTAACCCCATCAAGAGCTCAACCCCTGGAGGAATCAATATCTTCCCGTTTGCGAACAAGATCTACATGGAGTACCACGAGTGGAACCACAAGTTCCTGATCATTCTCCAGACCAATGTGACCGTACGTTTCCGCAAGACGTTGAAGCAGCTCTGTGCACTGGAGACGGATAACTATGTCGGGCCCGATCGGCCCCGGGGGAAGACCATGCTGGATCTTAAGGCTGGCTTGTATGGACTCTATGTCTATTCGGAGGTGGTGGATGGTCACATTGTCGGTGATATCGATGCGATCCTGCTTCGCATTTGCCGAGTGCAAGGGAACTACGGAGATCAGCATGATCAGTTCACACAGGGCTTTAACCACGTACTCTATCTACCGGTGCGACAGACTGACATCAGTACCCTCACCATAGATATAAGGGATGACACCGGACAACCTCTAGCATTCGAGATTGGGAAAGTGGTGGTCACACTTCATTTTCGACAAGCACGTTCTCCCAACTTTGTATAATGAAGGTACCTTACGAGTGCGATGCACACAGCTATATGGACTATTATACCAAACAGGCCGGTGGTGACCTTCCGGTCTTTGCAGGTACACGCATCTAACGAGGACATGGGCTGGGGGACGTACTCGGAAGCATCGTCAAAACGTTCATGCCATTGGTGACGCGTGGTCCTGGGAGATGCGTTCCGCGATGTCCCCGTCCGAGAAGTATTGAAACGCCGAGCCAAAGAAGCAGGAGGTGTCTTGGTCGCCAAGGCACAACGAACCGTAAGGAATAAAAGACCTGCTCCGCCGAGATTGCGCAACAGTCGACGACCGACCCACCGAGGACGCACATCCGGGATATCTTTGCGTAAACATGTTCTCAATCCACGCTGAGTCCTGCCCCTCCACGAACAGCGAATTTGATTTGTGGACCGTCACGCCCACACAGACCAGTACCGAACAAGGGTTGTGGGTGGAGCATCTCCCGCTCTCCAACTTCAACGAAACAGGGCCCATCGAGTTCACCATCGGCGATGTGGATACGGCCTATGTAGATTTAGGCCATACGAACTTTTATGTGAAAGCCAAGATGGTCAATGGGGATGGATCCAGAATCGTCGACAGTGCAACGGTGGGCCCGACGAATCTCTGACTGCACTCTATGTTTCAACAGGTGGATATTTTTCTCAGCGACAAACTCATCAGTGACTCGACCAACACGTACTCCTATCGAGCCTACATCGAAACGCTGTTGTCGTACGGAGAGGCTAAGAAAATGTCAGTTGACAGCCGCTTTATTCTACCGGGACACACCCGAGCACATGAACACGGAGAACGACAATACGGGATGGAAGAAACGGAAGGATTTTACTGCGAACGGCAACTCGGTCGATCTCATCAGTTGACTGCACGCAGACCTCTTCATGCAAGAGCGGTACCTCTTGAACAAGATCCCCATCAAATCGGACTGATACGGACGCCGCCGACCTTCGCCTTGATGGCCACTGGCGTAGAGGAGCATGTAGCTGACTATAAAATGATCATCCAAGACGCACTTCTGTATGTCCGAAAAGTGAAACCGAATCTAGCCGTCCAATTGGGGCAAATCTTGGAAACAAAACCAGCACAGTGCCCTATCCGACGTGTGCAAACCAAAGTGTTCTCTGTGCCTGCCGGGAATATGAGCGCCAACAAAGAAAACCTGTTCTTGGGGAACTCCCGAAACGATTGATTCTGGCCTGTGTGGAGAATACCAGTTTCAGCGGAGCCTACCCAGAAAACCCCTTTGAGTTCAAAACATTTCGGCATCAATTTTGTGGCCCTGCATGTGGACAGACAACAGGTCCCAACTACGGCCTTAACACCGAACTTTGGGCACGAGACTTTCATTCGAGCCTATCAGAGAATGTTCACAGCGAGCGGTCAAATCAACCAGGATGAAGGGAATACGAATCAACCACGATGAAGGGAATACGATAAGTCGGGAGGACTACGCTAACGGATACACGTTGTTCTGTTTCGATCTGACCCCCGCCTTAGAGAACGACCATCAGCTGAACCTCGCCAGACAAGGCAGCTTACGGTTGTAAATCCACTTTGCACGAGTCCTCCGGAACACCATCAATGTGATTTGCTACGCCGAGTTTGACAACCTCATTCAAGTGGACAAGGCACGCAAAGTCCACTGTGACTTTGCCACCTAACATGGATACAAACCAGATTACCACCATGCTTGAGAATGACCCACGGACACGCACTATCTTTCAAGGGGTGTTCGCCCGAGATGCGTTCCCATTAGACCGCGTGTATCCTGCCGCATACGTCCATAACATGGACCCGATGGATCGTCCCGGTCAACATTGAGTGGCCGTGTACTCGACAGAACAGCAGGTAGAATACTTTGATCCGTACGGCCTGCCACCCTTTCATCCCGATTTAACAGCCTTCATGGACGAAGGCACAGAGACGTGCTGTTAGAAAAGTCAAGCGTTGCCAGACCTGAGCAGTAGCGTGTGCGGCCAGTACCGCTTGCCGGCGAAGAACGCTACCCACAATCGTACAGATGTTTGACAAGTACCCTTAAGCTACCGATGGAGATGTACTGGTGAACGACTGGGCCGCAGATCATTTCAATGTACAAGCTCCGTTCTGGGCTTCAGTTTTCACGTGGTTGTTCTCACGTTGTTGTTGTTTTTTTATTGTTGTTCTTGAATAAAAAACAAATGAGATCTCACCCAAAACCTTGTCTTGTGTGTTTTCTGTATAATAGGTTGCGAACATAAACAAGTGGCCATCAATGCCCAATGCTTGAACATGAATGTGGGATTCTAATTTTAACCAAACCTGTATAGGCCAGTCAATGAGTCGGCTGAGAAAATAGCCAACCAGTGGCCTACGATGGGGCCAAATGTAATCAATCAATGCCCAGAAAACAAACCAATGCAAGAGCACTGCAGTAAAATAGAGAGCCAATGAAATCAGCCCACAGACCAAGTACATGTTTTGGTCTAAGTTAAGAGCGGACATTCCAGCACAAACTTTAGACGAGGGAGGATCATGGTAAGTTACAAGAGCAACAGGCGGAGTGAAAAAACTATAGAGTTCGACGTGCGGGTCAAGACCAGGAAGACGACGAAAATGTCCAAGGCGGGTGTCCGACCACCGACGCAATGCCCAGAGGTGATATTGATAGAAAGCCGAGGTGGAGCAACACGGATTATGGGCATGTATAACCCCGAAAGAGTGAGAACCGTCTATCTGGACTGCGGGGGAGAGATCAGACCACCACCCTCCTGAATACCGGTACTATTCGACATCAACCGGGCAGTACGTCAGACCATGCCTCCAATGGATCCTCCCTACACAGTGATATTGGTGCAATTCCCCTGTCTCTGGTTCTTGGTATAGGACATGTGGACGAAAGGAGAGTAAGCTGGCGATATAATTGTCGGCGGTCATGTTTGATGACGTGCATTCCGGGAGATTAACATTGGAGTAAATGAAGGACATTTTCAGTTGTATTTAGGGGCAGACAACTCTTGTTGCAGTTTCCCGGAAATGTCAATTAAAAATGAAGTAACTGAAGGACATGTACAGTCGTATTCAGGGCCAGGTATCTCTTGCTGGGCCTCAACGACAGGTTCTGGAATGGCACGTAGACGCCTCTTTGGAAGGGCATTAAATGTCACATTGACCGTAGAAACGTTTGCTATGACGTTTGTGACGTCACTTCCGGTTCCGGTCACGTGACCGGAAGGGACTTGACCCCTGCGCATTCCCATTAGGGGCAAGCATAAGCCATCTCTTCAAACATGTCAAACGTCCATTTCCATAGTCTTTTTCTACTGCGCATGCGCGGAATGACGTCAGTTCCACGCCACGCTCATCCAGACGGATATTCCCCCCACGAGTGATACACACTGAAACCTCCCATGGCCCAATCGGACCAGTAGGGACCCAGATCGACTCTAAAACGTCTATTTCCATACATTTTGTCTACTGCGCATGCAAGGAATGACGTCAGTTCCTCGTCACACTCATCCAGTCGGATGCTTCACTATGACACCTCCCACGGCTCATTCGGACCAATATTGCCCCATCTCGATCCTAAAACGTCTATTCCTCTACACTTTGTCTACTGTGCATGCGCAGAATGACGTCAGTTACATGCCATACCCATCCTGTCGGATGCTCCTTCACGCGTGCTACACATTGACACCTCCCATGCCCCATTTGGACCAATATTGGCCCATCTCGGCCACAAAACGTCTATTTCCTTAACCTCTGTCTACCGCGCATGCGCAGAATGACAACAGTTCCGCGCCACACCCACCCTGTCGGATGCTCCCCACGAGTGCTACATAGCGACACCTCCCACGGCCCATTCAGACCAATATTGGCCCATCTCGACTCTAAAACGTCTATTCCCATACACTTTGTCTACTGCGCATGCGTTGAATGACGTCAGTTCCACGCCATACATGCTATACATTGACACTTGTCATGGCCCAATCGGACAAATAGTGGTCCATCGCGCCCCCAAAACGTTTATTCCCATACTGCCCCATAGTCCGGGATGTTAGGGCATAAAAGGAACTGTTTGGTTCAGATTCTTCCAAAAGCACCAAATTTGGCCCATATGTTGCCCATACAATACCTTTTCGATTTTTGACGGGCGCCAAGGTAGTCGCCCCCCGGGAGCCGCCATATTGGCGAAATTCAATATGGCCACCACCCGGGTTAGAGGTCAATCGTATTTAAAAAAACAAAATGGCTAGAATCATGAATAATACAACTTTTTAGTGGTTTTCGGTGTCGGGGAATCTGATTCTGATCTTATTTCAACGATTTGAGGTCAAGGTCACCCTGAAGGTCATTAAGGCGTCAAATTCCTCATTTTTAGTGGTTTTTAGTCGAGATATGCAAACTACCTCATTTTATCGATTTTCGGGGTTGAGTAACCCGAATCTGGCCATATTTTGATGATTTGAGGCAATATTGCACGTGAGGTTCACGATAGAGTTCACCTGAACCAGAGATCAACCAGAGGTCAATTACAGGAAACGCCAAAAGAGCTAGAACCACAAATAATACCACAGGGCTTTGTGGCATCGGATAATTAGATTGTGACCTTATTTTGACGATTTGAGGTCACGGTCACCTCATTTGGAAATTAAAGGTCAAAGATCAACAGTTGCTACTAAAAACAATCGAAATAAGATTATTCAGGAACAAATGTTATTAAAATACTTCGGAGATGATATCTGCTGACAAAATGCTATAACTATGCCGCTACGTGCATTTAAATGTTCAAAATACAACACAAAGACAGCTTTAGCAACACTATATCAATGATTACTTTTACTACCTATTTCTTCTGGCTTGCGCTCTATGATGCCAGCAATAAGTAATACATGTCATCACCGCCCTCGTTATTAACGCATCGGCACAGTTGCATATGCATCTCATCTTCATATGCTATAGAAGTTGCCATGTACTGGTGCAATCTTTGTGCCAGCTCCACTCACTGAAGTCAGGGATTTTCTGCTGGAGTAAAGTGACCAGACTCCAGTAGAAACTCGCTTGCAGTAGCGCTCGCTTCACATGCTGCAACAGCGCATCTTGGGAGGTGGGATGTTTTCCAGCGATCTGGTTGCAGTGGTGAAGAGGTGATGCTTGGCCTCATTGACACAGGCTGCACCACATCCCTTGCTGTACATTAGTACGATGAAGCGTTCTCTAAGTTCCATATGCACGGACTCGAGAGTGTCAGGATCGTGTGTGAGAGCCACTAGTGTGTCGGTGAGGTCCGATATGCTTGTACAGACTGTCCAGGCGGACTTTTTGCCACATCCAAGAAACTGTGAAGTCGTCTTGCACACCGTTAAGCTGTGAAAGAGGGGTAGTGCCAAGGACTTTGACGGACCAAGATCGGAACAGATGGTTTGGACTGGAATGCCACAATACGTTTTCCAGTACCCCTAAAATCCCGATTTCTTAAAAAAATGAGAACAAAAAGGAGCCGTTCTCATTCATCAGCACACAGGTCTTTAAGACTGACATGGGCGGAAAGCTCCTCCTGTGTATCCGTTTTGAGTCCGTGTTCATGAACAGACGTTGTGATCTCACAATACTTCAACCGTGAACCATTCAGAGGCGGACACCAGGGTCCTCCTGCATCTAGGACATGCCACGGAGGAGGGGCATACAACAGCCTATGTTCGCACGATGGACAGCGCTGTCCGGTCTTTGGAGACCCTCGGTCTATCGGAACTCTTGGTAGGCTTCGGTACTGGGAAAACGTATTGTAACATTCCAGTCCATACCATTTGTTCCGATCTTGGTCCGTCAAAATCCTTGGCACTACCCCTCTTCCACAGCCTTACTGGGTGCGACCCGACTTCACAGTTTCTTGAAAGCGCAAGCCAGAAGGTATAGGTATTAATAATCATTGGTATATTGTTGCTAAAGCGGTCTTTGTATTGTATTTCGAACATTTAAATACACACAGCGGCATAGCGGCATAGCAGTGTTCGAATTTAAGAAAAATTTGAACCAGTCTGCTGGACTGGTGAGCCAAAAATGTAACCAGTCCGCAAATATTTTTACTAGTCCGTTAATAGTAAATAAAAGATGATGCGGGAACATTTGTCATCATGAATATTTTGTGCTCAGAGTGATATGGTTGCTACTAAATAAGAAATTAATAATTGTGCATTTCTTGAATTTCTTGAGCGAGTGTGAAGCTAATCACAGATGACCAACCCCGTCGGCTAGACTTTGACGGCGATTTTGACTGCACGTGTCTTCGCGAAAAACACTGCTTCAACAAACGCCATTTCAAGCCAAAAAATCAGTAGATTTCTTTCGAAGTTGATGGAGAATATGTTTAAAATTGTCCTGGTAAACATGATCAGGTCGACTGAAGCGTAATCATGTTAACGTTGCTGATTTCTCGATTCCCGACCTGGAATTGGGAGCTTTATTTTCTGAAAAGATCGCCAACCTACATTGCCATGCTGCATTACAGTCACACTTTACGGTACGCTGACAGTGTTGCACTCAACCTCGCCACCAGGGGTCGCTCTCCGCTGGAAAATTGGCCGCTCTGACGAACCCCTGGGACGACGGTCGCTGAAAATTGGTCCCATAATACATTGAAAAATTCTTTCACGTGGCCCCTTCCGGTTCCATTGGAACATATCCTATTCTTTATAGAACGTCAGTCATGAGTCATTTTCATGGCCAGTGTCATAACGGCATGACGTCAGAATAAAAAAATGTTTCGCAAGAATGCATAAAGAATTCTAGTAGGCTACGTCATCTTTCAGACGCGCTCGTAACATTCATGACGTCGGGACGTCGGCTTGATCCCCACAGATACGCTCTCGTTATGTTCTAAATTCTAGGGTTTTGTGTTCTATCCAATGACTGATCGTACTGCCGAGCGCCCTCCCAGAGCATAGTAGGGAGGACAGGACCGGATAGCTCTGGTTTCCAACCTCGCCACCAGGGGTCGCTCTCCGCTGGACAATTGGCCGCTCCGATGAACCCCTGGGACGACGCTCACTGAAAATTGGTCCCATAATACATTGAAAAATTCGTTCACGTGTCCTCTTCCGGTTCCATTGGAACGTATCCAATTCTTTATGAAACGTCAGTCATGAGTCACTTGCATGGCCAGCCTGTCATAACGTCATGACGTCAGAATAGAAAATGTTTCGCAAGAATGCATGAAGAGTTCTGGTAGGTTACGTCATCTTTCAGACGCGCTCGTAACATCCATGACGTCGGGACGTCGGCTTAATCTCCACAGATACGCTCTCGTTATGTTCTAAATTCTAGGGTTTTGTGTGCTATCCAATGACCGATCGTACTGCTGAGCGCCGTCCCAGAGCCTAGTAGGGAGGACAGGACCGGATGGCTCTGGTTTCGAGATTGCTCTGGTTTCGAGATTGTGTTGCACTGCTTTACGGTTGTTGTTGTTGTTGTCGTAAAATGCGGCCGTGGTCGTGATTTCATTGGACTTTGCTGGAAATTTTCTTAGACTCGCACGATTTATTTAGACTCTGCCGGGTAACCAAAAACAGACATTTCGTTTTTTCATTCTTTACAAATTGTGCGGAGATATCCAGAGAAATAGTTTACACAATGAACTGAGAGCTTTTTTGTTACCAGTCCGACGGACTTGTTGTTCAGTCACTCACACCAGTCCGTTTGATTTTTTACCAGTCTCGGACTGACGGACAGGTGCCAAATTCGAACTCTGCATAGTTATAGCATTTTGTCAGCAGATGTCATCTCCGAAGTATTTTAATGAAACTTGTTCCTGAATAATCTTCGTTCGATTGTTCTTAGTGGTAACTGTTGATCTTTGACCTTTGACCCCAAAATGGGGTGACCTCAAATCTTCAAAATAAGATCAGAATCGGATTTTCCGAATGCCACAAACCCCTATGGTATTATTTGTGATTCTTTTGGTGTTTTACCTACAACTGACCTCTGGTTCGGATGACCTCTATCGCGACTCTCAAATGAAATATTGCCCCGAATCGCCAAAATAAGGCCCGATTCGGGTTACTCAACCCGGAAACCAATAGAATGAGGCAGTTTATATATCTTGCCCCAAAACCACTGATAATGGCGAATTTGTCCCCAAAATGACCTTTATGATAACCTTGAAGGGTGCCCTTGACCTCAAATCATTGAAATAAGATCACAATCAGATTCCCCGACCCCCAAAACCACTAAAAAGTGCTATTATTCATATTTCTAGCCCTTTTAGTTATTTAACTACGATTGACCTCTAACCCGGGTGGCGACCATATTGAATTTCGCCAATATGGCGGCCCCATGGGGCGCCCGTCTTGGCGCCCGTCAAAAATCGAAATAGTATGGTATGGGCAACATATGGGCCAAATTTGATGCTTTTGGAAGAATGTGAACCAAAAAATCCCTAACAGCCCTGACTACCAGGTTCCAAATTGACGTTTGTATTAATAGCCAGGTTTCGTAATCGGCCCCAAGTAGAAGGGGAAATTGAGGCCCCTCGATCTTAAAAATTTGAATATGACCTCTGTGACGTCACCTTCGGTTCCAGGCACATGAAACGTGAAATTGAAATCATTTGACCTCAAAAATTTGCATATGACTTCTGTGACGTGACTTCCAGTTCCGGTCACGTGACCTTTGACCCCTGCGCACCATTTTTATCTGGTATTGTGCGCATGCGCAGGGGTCAAAGGTCATTTCCGGTCACTGATTTCCGGTACGTCGTGATATTTCTAAATTTCTAATCCATGACAACGAATGTGATATTTGACTGCAGATAATTCTTCAACCGCATCGAGTATAATACACATATTTGACACATAGGTGCCTAATGTGATCAAGAATGATTTGATATAATGGGTTATTCGCTATCCTAAGCTCTACCAAACCATTTGGAAGAAGATATTCAAATCCAACAATGCTCGAGAGACAACCGTGCCAATCAGACAGACAAACGGTTGGAAATGTCCATGGATTGTCAAGTATTGAAACTAAAAATTGAGACATGTTAATCGATGGCTTGCCATTATTAGGGATACAATCTTTTAACTTCAAAATGTGCTATAATATTTTCACATTCATAAAAAAATCATACACAACATGCAAAACTTTACCAACGTCGACCAGCGTCTCTAGCGTAATATTCCGTACACTTTGGACTATCATGCACGTCCTGGCGCACATCGATCACAGGGTGTGATCTCCTCCTACATGACATACGGTACGTGTAACTTCAAAGATAAGACAAGTACACCAGCATGTTAGCTGGCTTTTAAAAACCAACACAGAAAGTTTATGCCAATCTTGTACATATTTTTGTTATCCTTTTCAAAGTCATTTTCTCGGGCTGGTACACAAACACACACGTACACACAAGTAGCCAGATCGAACACAGTCCCTATCTCTCCCAAACGCGCTCCTTTGTACCCCCAGAACTCTCCTTTCTCTGCTACTCCCGAGCGCACAGGCGCAGTCCACGAGTGCTTCAGTATGATTCCCCCCACAACCCATTTAGACCACGGAGGATCCATCTCGACACCAAAACTTCCCTTTTTCTACAGCACATGCGTAAACTAGTCAAGTCGGACGGTCCTCCACGAATCATAGTCTGAGTGAGGAACAACCCACCTTTTGGAATCGTATTGTGACATCAGGTGTTAGTACCCATGCTGCGGCGATCGAGGACGCCGGACAGGATAACTTACAACAGGCTTACATCCAAATGCACCCCAACGTCAGAAAAACAGCCATGGCGATGTATGTACGATATAGTGTGCTACCGCTTGAAATGAAATGCGGTGGACCCCACGCATAGGTCCATCATGATGAACACGCGTCACTTGGAAGAGGATATGGGTTTACCACCCACCGAGGCCCTGCAAAATGCGATCAAAATGCGAAAACAGCTGTCTCAGGACATGTGGCCGTTACAGTATCCCGGACTGTCCGGCGACGATTAGGGATATGTCTAACGGGCAAAAGCGAACATGACCGAAGGTTGACGCAACACCAAATGGCGGCTTCTGATTGGACAAGAAGAGCCGAGAATATATCTAACGGACAAGAGCGATTATTAGAGATGCAACATCAAATGGCGGCATCTGACTGGATAAGAGCATACTTGAATTGTAAAGATACCCAACACGGCTTCCCCAGCGTTGATATGATGTAACATTGAAGAGAATAAACTATATGAAAACTTGTGAACGTGTTCAACTTTCTTTCGCTCATCTGTCTGCATCATGGCATGACTTCGTTGAGACGGTCGTTAAGATAGGATGTTATGGAGTTAAGATAGGCGTTAAGGCGTTAAGATAGGCGTTAGGATAAGGTATTAAGACGTTGTGTGTGGATTCCTCTTCTCTGTATTACTATGCATATAACCCTTGAAATGCCTGGGGCAATATTAAAGCAACTATGTTGCAGCAATATTGCCGCAACCTAATTTGAATACGAAAAGCGACCATGTTGTAGCAATATTGCCAGAAAGAAAACTTCCGGCAACACTGCAGGACAACCTGGACGGTGACCATGTTGTGGCAATATCACCGCAATATTGCCAGAACAGAAACTCCTGAGAATATTGCAGTTGACATGTATATTTGCAGCACGTTCACATATTATTGACATGCAAATGAGGTTGCCTCGCACTCGTGCATCAAATTCATTGCGATGAGCACACGGCAAGCTCCATGGGAACAAATCGAAGTAAGCACAGGCCAAGATTCCAATGCAAAAGCATTAGATGACAACTGATTCATGTCACAGGATATATCTGGAATGCTGACTACCCAGGTGATGGGAGCACTAGATTCCATCAGAGACTAACAATAGTCATTCTGTAAATTAGATATTAGTATGTAGTGAGTAATCGTTATGATTGTATGGATCAGTGTATATTAGCTCCCATTCTAGTTTAATTTATTGGTGTCAAATTGTCAAGATAATTGTTATTTAAAACTATTTGTGTTCAAATACTGGAAATCAGTCAAACCGATATGGTTTGAGAATATTGCCGCAATATCGCCAGAAATTGTCACCACAAGAAAGGGTTGTGGCAATATTGTTGCCAGGAAAAGGGTTGTGGCAATATTCCAAAGATTGAACTGTTGCCGTAATGTCACCAGAAATTGTTGCCGCTAGTGTTGACAATGTCAAACCCTGTTTCTCCCAGTTCTGGCAACAAAATTATGTTGCGGCAATATTGCCGTAATATTGCCGCAATATTACCGCAACATTTTCATTTTGATAAGGGTAGTGCACATGCGTGTTTTACCCCCATTCTGGCTCTACCCGATAAGAGCTTCAACAGGATACAACCCACGCCCCATTTGGACCACGGATGGCCCACCTCTACCCCAAAAAGTCCATTCAAATGGGCTTTTCCCACTGCACATGAGCAGATTGACGGAAATTCCACTAGGAACAATCCCAGTAAGACTCTACTCCACGACAGCTTCAATATGACACCCCACATGCCCCCTCAAATGACTTTTTTCTATTATTCGCATGCGCAGATTGACACCGGAAGTCCTGTGACCCAGAAGTGACCTTTGACCCAGGAAGTGACCTTTGACACTGATTTGACCTCTGACCCGAAAGTGACGTCACCGCCACGTGACATCACGCCGCGCAGTCCAGCGCGCAAAAAACCCAAGGTTCGTGTTTTTACTACTACTGGTGACCAAATTCTGAGCCGGAACGGAAAACACATTGCCTTGCGCACGTCTGGTGGGATATTGGGCTGTTTTTTCTTCAAGGCAGTGAACTGCATGGCTGGATTCTGTTCAACTTTCCGGACATATAAGGTTACCAAGTATGGTTATCTTATAGTGAGGCGCTGCGACGATATACAGTGAAGCAAAGACCGGTGATGCTGCATCAGTCGCAGTTTGATGGGCAAGAGGTAGCAGTCTTGCATGAACATGTTCGCATGTTACCGTCCCATGAGATCCACCGACCAACTGTTCGCTGCGAAACATCGACCCGGAGAAAAAGTGGACTAAATCTAATTTATTTCATATTATATACCAGATTATTATCTACTAATTTATTATGCAGTTTTTGCGAAGTAATTATATAAATAAAAATTCGAAAAATATGACCAAAAAATCGAACAGAAATGCCTTTCTGAAACTGATGTCACGGTGACGTTATTAAAACGGCCATCATTGACTTTTTTTACATTTCCCAGTCGTATATTTCAGCTCCCTAGCTCAATGGGTAGGAAAAATAATTAAAGTGTTCAAAATGGTCACCCTCCCCCTTTCAGGCTTGAACCAAGAAGGCCACATTATGCTTAATTGAAATAATACTTTCTTCACAGCAGGTGCACTGCATCCCGACACTTTAAATGCACAAAAATCTTCTACAAACCAAAACTTGAGTGATACTCATTTTTAAGTGCAATATCCACTGAAAGCTTCACTTCCAGTGCACCACACTCGGCCAGTACTTCGTGTAAGCTTCACCTCCTGTAAGCTTCACTCCCAGTACATCACAATCGGCCAATACTTTCTGCAAGCTTCATTTTCAGTACTCAGGACTCAGTCAATACCTTATATATGCTTCCTCTGTCATAGTCTGTGGGCTTATGTAAAAAGAGCAAAATTTTGGGTAGATTCTTGGCACCAATGTTTAAGCACACCTAGAAACATCACTGATTAAGAAAAAATGGGTGCCAGTTTTTGCATTAACATTTAGGGCCTCCATTTTGAATTTCAAAATGGCCGCCTTTTTTTAGCCGATCTCTATGATTTTTTGTTATTCAACATTATTTTAAACATGTAATCGAAATGTGCGCAAATAGTTTGAGTTTGAAATGCATTACAGTTGAGACAACTGTTCATCTGAACTCGTTTGCATGGATATTAACCTGTTTTCGACGTTATTATCAAGAAATATTGGTATGAATGTGCAACTTCTTACTGTAGTCCGTGAGCTACTAGGGCTCACCTTGCGCCCCCCCCCCCCACTACAGACCGAAACTATGTTTTTTATGTGCTTTAGGACATGTTAAATAAGAAATAATTTGTTAACAGCCGATAAACTGGGACTCACTACCCTTTTAATCACTTCGAAATTACTCCTGTGTTAATAAGTACAATTTTTGTGACAATAGGGGGTAGGGTTACAAGAATAGTCTTATCTTCCATAATTATTATCCAATCTTTATAATGTTGGCCGCATATTATTCAGCATTGATTGCTGCATCGAATATTTACAAGATAATATCACTATTTGTTGGGTATGACGTCACACAGGGACCATACATACAAAAGTAGGAGTAGTAGCGAAAGCTGGCGTTTTGGGGTGCGTGCGGGTGTGCTTGAGCGATTGAGGGACCATTCTTGGTTCGAATGCGTCGGGTGAGGTGTCAAAGTGAAGCCCTCGGTATGTAGACCACGGCTTGAGGGATCTCCACATGATCTGTGATGTCATTGGTGACATCAGTAGGAGTAGTAGACAAAGTAGGCATTTTGAGGATGCGAAGGAAGGTTTTTGGGGTAGAGATAGACCATCTGTGGTCTAAATGGACCGTGTGGGGTGTCATCTTGTAACTCTCTGCATGTAGATGCAGAGGGACACCCCTCGATGCAGCAATCAATGCTGAATAATATGTGGCCAACATTATAAAGATTGGATAATAATTATGGAAGATAAGACTATTCTTGTAACCCTACCCCCTATTGTCACAGGAGTAATTTCAAATTGATTAAAAGGGTAGTGAGTCCCAGTTTATCGACTGTTAACAAATTGTTTCTTATTTGACATGTCCTAAAGCACATAAAAAACATAGTTTCGGTCTGTAGTGGGGGGGGAGGTGTAAGGTGAGCCCGAGTAGCTCACGGACTACTGGTATATGACAAATATTTTCTGCTCACAGTATGTAATAATGCATATCCAATGTGAACCAAATAAATTCCATGAAAATCAGAGCTTCTGAGCTAGTTCACCAGGGCGTTGAAGCGTTAAGCTGAGCGTTGACGGGCGTTGAGACGGGCGTTAAGGCGTAACGACGGGCTTTGACGGGCGTCGCTGCATTTCGATGAATTGGTGTCAATTCCATGGA
>JAVTVY010010774.1:0-55979 GCA_036873755.1 Hanleya hanleyi
ACCGATTTGATCAACGATATGGTGCGTTCTCGCAAACACTCTAATCCTCCGGGCTGGGAAGCCTTTGCTCAGGCGTTAAAAGACACACACATCCCTCAAGAATTGGTAGGCAATCGTGAACGCTGGAAGTGGATGCAAGCCCCCTCTCGACGTCTTCCTACTACCCGGGAACGTGAATGGCAACCGCAGACACCGCCCAAAACACCCTCACGGCAAAAAATACGGCGATTTCACCCCTATGCCTCCCCTAGAGCGACCCTACCACAACCACGACGATCACGACGCCGAGTTAAGGCGCCCAAGGCCTGGGAATCTTTATAAAAACCCGGTGCAGAAGCCAGAACCACTCAGTCATCATGTTTTACCTGACGTTGCCCAGTAATAGTTCACTCGATGTGTTTCCTGACAACACCTTGACCAAGTATGTCACTCAATTACCCCAACCGTTACATTTACCCGGACGATGGGAATGTGGACTGGTGGAGATTCAATACCCTTACTCATGGTACAACATACAAGGCGGAGAAGTATGGTACGAAGTGACCTACGAAGAAAGAATCTACAGACTGACTCTCCCCCCAGGCCAATACGATACGCCGGCGAAGTTCATACAGGCTCTGAATGCCTTGATGAAGTACAAGACTCTACAGCAGAGCGCGGACGATATAACCACCGTGAAAGCCTTGCGCTTCCAGAGAAACATAGCCTTCGATGTCAACGTAAACAACGACAAGAGCTCTATCGTGCTCTCCGAAAACGTGAACCTAAAACTCAGTCCTACACTAACGCAAATGTTAAGGATGCCTTACAGCACCGTCAAGGGTTCCACCATTGTCAACGGTACACATTTGATGGATATGAAAATAGGTAGGTACGCCCTGTACGTCTACTCGGATGCCGTGGACAGCCATATTGTGGGTGATATGAACACACCTCTGTTACGGGTGGTGCCCATTAGCCAGACGTATGGCGAACAAGTCACCTACAGTTTCAACCCTATCATGTTCCTGCCCGTACGCCATACCGATATCGAGACGATCACGGTGGATATAAGAGATGACACGGGACGCCCGATCCCATTCGAACGAGGAAAAGTGGTGCTAACACTTGCTTTTCAACAAACACGATCTCCTCACTTCGTATAATATGTACGTACCTTACCAGTGTCATACACCCAGCTATGCCGACTACTACAAGAAACAAACGGGAGGCGGCATGCCCATGTTTAGCGGGGCGCGCATGCAACGAGGTCACGGATTGGGAAACATACTGGGCAGCATTGTGAAAACATTTTTACCCATGGTGACACGGGGTGTGAAAGCGGTGGGGAAACAAGCGGTACGCAGTGGATTGCGCGTGGCCGGTGATGTGATGGAAGGCACAGCACCCCGACAAGCCTTCAAACGCCGGGCTAAAGAAGCCGGAAGTGTGTTGATCGCCAAAGCCCTTAAAAGACAAAGACCGACACCGCGAAGAGTCAGTCGACGGCCAACACACCGACGACGCACACCCCAGAGGAGAAGGACTAAGCCCCAGAAGAAAAAGAAGAGTAGTAGGAGAGATATCTTCGCATAATGGCATTCATTCACTCCGAGTCATGTCCGTCTACCAACAGTGAATTGGATTTGTGGACTATTCCACCCACTCAAACCAGTGTAGCCGAAGGACGTTGGGTAGAACATCGACCCCTGGCTAGCCTGACGGGCGTGGGTCCCATAGAATTTACCATTGAAAACAAAGATACGGCCTACCTGGATTTAGCCCACACCTACTTGTACGTGAAAGCTAAAATAACGAACAAGGACGGGACGGACCTAGCGGCCACTGCGAATGTAGGTGGATATCAGTCTGAACGATAGACTCATCAGTACGTCCACCAATGCGTATGCGTATCGAGCCTACCTGGAGACGCTGTTGTCGTACGGCAGTGATGCCAAACTATCACACTTACAAGCTGCGCTGTACTGCAGGGATACACCCGGAAACCAGAACATGCTACTCCCTGGCAATAATGGGTACGCCAGACGCAAAAGATTAGCAAGAGAAAGCAAGTCCATCGATATGATGGGACGACTGCACGCCGATCTGTGCCTGCAAGACCGCTACATGATGAACGGTGTATCCATCAAGATCAAGTTGATCCGTTCCTCACCTATGTTTGCGTTTAATGGCGGGTGGGGAGGGAGCTATCGATTACAACATCATCATTGAAGATGCAGCCCTGTTTGTGCGTACGGTAGATTTGCAACAAGGGGGGTGTTGCTGAGTCACATGCAAGCCTTATCGAAAAAACCAGCCCTGTATCCCATCCGACGCGTACAGACCAAGGTATTCTCTGTGCCCGCAGGTACGATGATGGCCAACAGAGAGAATTTATTTCTAGGAGATCTGCCTAAACGTCTTACCCTGGGGTGTGTGACCAACACCACATTCAATGGAAATTGGGCTGAGAATCCGTTCAAATTTGATCATTTCAACATCAACTTTGTGGCACTGCACGTGGCCGGCCATCAAATTCCAGCCCGTCCCTTACAACCGGACTTTACTAACGGAAACTATGTGCGGACCTACCTGAACCTGTTTACAGCCACAGGACAAAACAACCAGGACGAAGGCAATACCATCAGTCGAAAAGACTTTAGCAATGGGTACACATTGTTCGCCTTTGACCTCACCCCTACCTTGGAACACGATCATCAACTGGCTTTACTGAAGAAAGGAAACCTACGGTTGGAACTGCGTTTCCTCTTCCCTCTACCCAGCACCATTAACGTGATTTGCTACGCCGAGTTTGATAACGTCATCAGCGTGGATGAGCAAAGAAACGTGCTGTGTGACTTCTCCAGCTAAACATGGATACAGAACAGCTGATGGATATACTCCAGCGAGATGCCAAGATCCCCTTTCGAGGTGTGTTTCCACGCAATGTGTTTCCCACCCACTCTACCACCCCTGCAGCCTACATCCTGAATACAGACACGAGGAGTCGACCCGGTGAACATTGGATAGCTGTGTACGTGGACACCCAAGGCCAAGGCGAATACTTTGATTCCTACGGACTTGCACCCCTCCATGCCGATTTGGTGAAATTCATGGACGTCTCCACTACAGAGTGGCGTTGGAATACGCAAAGATTACAAGGACCCTTGAGTAGTGTGTGCGGACAGTACTGTGTGTTTTATCTCACTCACCGGAGTAGAGGACATTCTATGCCCACCATTGTACATATGTTTGATGATTATTGTCAAGCCGAAGACCGTGATGTTCTCGTCTATGACTGGACGGCCTCTCGTTTTAATGTGCATGCTCCATTTCTCTGGTTAACTTAAAAAAATGTACTTAAAAAAAGACCCCTTGTTATCACATTATATTGTTATGACGTTGTTGTTCTGACGTTCATTGTTGAATAAATTGATGAAAAAAAAAACACAAAAAAATGATTTGACTTTTTCTCTCTTTATTTAAGTCAACAAGAATGATGAGTTACTCTATACAAATAGAATACAGGGTACAAATAGTAGAGATATGTACACATAGAATAGTAGTAGTGATTAAGGTACAAAAAAAGTTTGTCAGGAGTAGGATTCGAACCTACGACGGGTTTCACCGACCAGCACTTAATACCGGCGCCTTAGACCACTCGGCCATCCTGACTTTTACAGTTTTATAACTCGTGTATCCACAGTTAATGTTCCACATTTTTACAAGTCCAAGTATGTAGTGCTCACACCGTCGGCCAATACTTTTCGTTTGGGATAAAAGAAAGTAAAGGCGTCTCGTTGCTGGATATAGGTCCGCATCTGGTGGTCGACGACCCGGAATCCGTGATTAGTGCCACTCGCACTGGCCTGGCTTTGTAACACACCCAGGTAGAGAGCTTTGTCTATGTTGGGATCGCGCCGGCTCACTCCTTTGCAGCTAAACTTATCCTCTCCTCCTCCATCTCCTCCGTAACAGTAGTAGGTCTTGGAGGAGAGCGCAATCATAGCATCACCGCTCCACTCCAGCTTGAAGAGCCCGGGTGTCCGCTTGTCGTAGGTGTAGTGATCGCGTCGGGGTAGCCACTGGTCCCGTTCCGCCTCATATTGTGCCCGTAACTCGGGTTTGACGAGAGACTCCCAGTCCGGATGGGAAACGGCCATGTAGGCCGAATCTGTATCCATTTCCATGAGTTGCCAGTCTGAGGGATCAAAATACACACCCATAAAATCATAGATGAATTCCAGCATCCTCAGCTTGGCCATCTGATAGACCATACACCCAATTTGGAGGGGTAAATTATACCGGATAGTCTTCTTGGCTGACGTCACTTCATAGGTGTTGTCATCGATCACCTCCACGGATCGAAACAGCGGGGAATTGACTTTTTTGCGAGCTTGGGTAGTCGTGCAAATGTTCACATTGACGTGCTTATCCTGGTTGGTTACCGTTTTTCCATAATAACCATTGCCAGTGAGTTTCCAACATTCAGCCATGATGGCCTGACTCGGGTCTTGATCACCTTGACGACGGGCCTTCGTCACGAGGTCCGCATTCTCCGCAAAACAAGCCTCAGGTACGTACTGGATCACTTGATAGATTTGAGTAATTTCCAAACCGTGGTTCATGTACCACTGCAGTAAGGGGGTGCCCAGCAAGATTTTCTCGGCCCACATACTTCCAATCAACATGCGGCGCGGTTTAGACAAACACTCGTGTTGCTCCGCATAGGCACCCATGGTCTCTCCAATGTCAGCCCGACCCACCAGCGTGTTCTTGAAGATAGGCGGACACTGGGCGAAGAGGGGCTTGAGAGTGTCGGGAACATGCACATCACATTCTACAAAACCGTAGAGCTGACCCGAACGAATGGCGTCCAACATCTGGGGTAGACTGAGCAGTCGCCGACGACTCAAGGGATATTCACGCTCTTTTAGGAACCGTTGTAAATGGGGCAGGGCCTGGCACATCGTGTGGAATTCACATTCCCACATCTCTATGAGATGGAATCCTCGCTCTTTGACATAATCACCGTTGATCACTACTTCTTCCCGTAATTCTTGTGCCGATTTTCCACGTCGCTCATTGAAGCGGCCAGCGCTAAAATGACATTCGTGACCGTGCCAGTAACACCCGTAAAACTGAAATACAGTGGGTGTGCCTTGTACAAGGGCAAACCCATCGACGGGCAGTCGGCGATCTCCTATCCGCTTCTCCGTGGCGTTGGTCTGGTGACGAATATAAATGGCCCGTCGATAGGCTTCCCAATCTAGCCACTGGTCGGCGAGATGTTTGTACGGCGTCCGTTCAGGTGTAAAATGCCTACCTTCTGCCAACCAACGTGTATAATGTCCACTGGGCATAGGTTGGGCGAGCGACCACAGGTACAAGGCATTGGCGTCAAATCCAATGATTTTGGCACAGGGTTTCCCACTAGGGAGAGTAGTGACGTCCTTTTCATGGTAGCGGTGGAAAATAAGACTGGGGCCACCCACAATGTTCCGCTTCAGACAATCGTGCATGTCTGCATCTTTTTTTTGAATGAGCGAGAAGTAGGTTCGTCCCCGAGGCCCGCCCCCTGTAAAGAGCTTTTGGTCTTTGATATATGTTGGCACTTGTGGGAAGTTGATGCTGGGTCGACATCGGGCCTTACAGACTAGTCTTTTGTGTTAAATGCCGTCATTTACATCTGACGACGATACAGCTCACCAATCTCCAATGTACGAGTTGTCACAGCGAAACAGCTCACCAATTACCAGTATACGAGTTGTCAGAGCATTTCCATCATAGCTCTAGATTTGTATCTAATACCGCTTATGCCGGTGCTAGGGGCCGTGTGGTCATATCATCCATGTTGCCACATGAACAGGTACAATAAAAGCGTACCTGAGATACAACACATATCACGAATCGTTAGATTCTTGGTATGTGCTTTAGAATAGGTTTACCAGAAGACTATTCTGTGAAGTCATGTGACGCAGTCAGTATGTCGGCACCTCTTCCCACTACCCTTATATGTGTTGTAATTTTTTCCTGTATATGGCGAGATTCTGCTGGTGGACGTTTCGTCCCCGAGGCCCGCCCCCTGTACAGACCTTTTGGTCTTTGATATATGTTGGCACTTGTGGGAAGTTGATGCTGGGTCGACATCGGGCCTTACAGACTAGTCTTTTTGTGTTAAATGCCGTCATTTACATCTGACGACGATACAGCTCACCAATCTCCAATGTACGAGTTGTCACAGCGAAACAGCTCACCAATTACCAGTATACGAGTTGTCAGAGCATTTCCATCATAGCTCTAGATTTGTATCTAATACCGCTTATGCCGGTGCTAGGGGCCGTGTGGTCATATCATCCAAGTTGCCACATGAACAGGTACAATAAAAGCGTACCTGAGATACAACACATATCACGAATCGTTAGATTCTTGGTATGTGCTTTAGAATAGGTTAACCAGAAGACTATTCTGTGAAGTCATGTGACGCAGTCAGTATGTCGGCATCTCTTCCCACTACCCTTATATGTGTTGTAATTTTTTCCTGTATATGGCGAGATTCTGCTGGTGGACGTTTCGTCCCCGAGGCCCGCCCCCTGTACAGACCTTTTGGTCTTTGATATATGTTGGCACTTGTGGGAAGTTGATGCTGGGTCGACATCGGGCCTTACAGACTAGTCTTTTGTGTTAAATGCCGTCATTTACATCTGACGACGATACAGCTCACCAATCTCCAATGTACGAGTTGTCACAGCGAAACAGCTCACCAATTACCAGTATACGAGTTGTCAGAGCATTTCCATCATAGCTCTAGATTTGTATCTAATACCGCTTATGCCGGTGCTAGGGGCCGTGTGGTCATATCATCCAAGTTGCCACATGAACAGGTACAATAAAAGCGTACCTGAGATACAACACATATCACGAATCGTTAGATTCTTGGTATGTGCTTTAGAATAGGTTAACCAGAAGACTATTCTGTGAAGTCATGTGACGCAGTCAGTATGTCGGCACCTCTTCCCACTACCCTTATATGTGTTGTAACTCTTGAAACAGATGGCGAAGCGCCAGACCGGGTAAACTCAAACACTCTTTGAAGATGTCCACACGCATTTGGCGACGAAAGAGTTGCACCATTTTCTCGGCCGCTTCGAGAAAGGGCACGACGTCCAAATTGTTGTACCACACCAGGAAATCTCGCAACGTCTTCATGCTGTGGCAGTTCCATACCTGCTGGAGTTCGATGTAGGTGGCCTCCGGCAGAGCTTCTCCTTTCAGGTCATTGTAAAACGCTTCCCGAGGTGGTAACTGGGTGTCTTCTAAGCGGTCCAGGCTCGTCATATAGGTGTAAGGAAAGTAACCTTTGGTTTGTGCACAGTCATAGGCCTTGACCCACTGGTCATAGCTACAATTTGGAGCTAAATAGTTCCGTACATCGAGAAAATGCAGTGATGTGGTAGTGAGGGCCATGTGGTTGTTGATGTTCTTGATCACCGACTTGAGGGTATCGGACTGCGCTAAGTAAGGATAGAGAAATTCCTTGACTAGGTTCAAGTCGTATCGCCCCGAATTAAAGCCGAGCACCGGTAACTGACCTAAGTATTGAAGAAACCGTAACTTCAATTTCTCCGCATAAGGTTTAGGTAATGGGACATCCTGCGACTGCAGAGGCTGGGACTGCTGGGACTCGCACTCGGACTCGGACTCATCGCTGAACGCTACACCCGGTTCAGGAATGCGGTCGTCCAGCTGGGTCAGTACGTCGTCGAACTTGGCCACCAACAATTGCGTACTGAACGCACTCACTCGCTCTAAATACTCCATCATACGGGTGATCAACTCATGGGCTTCTCCCGTGGACACGAAACACACCGGTGCAGCGTCATAGCCAGGTACATTGGATGAAATGCTGACACTGAGGGGGATATGTCGCTGTGTCCACTGCGTTTTAGCCGAAAACAGGTCCATGGGCTCCAACACGGCCTCAAAATCATAGCATGCCCGGTAGGGAAAATAACGGTCCTCTTCCGGTATGATGATACCCTCATCGGCCAGTTCCTGGAAAATAGTAGGTGTATTATGATACACTCCACCCGGATAGACTCGCTTGACACTGTTGTCACAGATTTTCTCGTGGCGATGTAAGTTGTAAGACTGGTTAAACACACGATGGCATTGGGCACAACTGAAAGACTGAGCGTACAGGCTCATATTGGTAATGAGCGAAAAATGACTCACGCCATTGTCATCGAACACATTCACTTTCATCGTAGCAGCATACCGTTCTGTGGATCGACGAACCAATTCAGCCACAAAGGTGTCGTCCTCCTCCCGTCGTAATCGATAAACAAAGATATTAATATCGAACAATGTTTCCACATCATCCAAATTCTTAAAGGGAACTCCACGGAAGTGCCGCTTATCCATGTCGTGCTGCTCTAGATATTGTTCCCAATAGCCATCGGCCACTGTGTCACAAGTCCGGGGGTCACACTCGTCCAGATGCACGGCCAAACACCGAAACAGACATTTCCGGTCTTTGTAGGGTCCCCCTTTTTTTCCTACTGTTAATGCATACAGGCCTTTTCGAAAAAGCAACCACGGGGGAAGTTGTACAGGAGCACCGATCGGGTGATCTCGCATTTTCGTGACGAAAAATGTGACGTTAGTGACCATTTCCACAAGCCATTGTGTATTGGGGCGTTGCAGGCGGGCCCACTCCAACGGGTCTAATGTAGTGAGTTGCTCGACCACCGGCTCCAGAGAAATCGCATCCGTGATGATGAATGGCTGGTCAAACACATACGAATTGTTACCGGGATAGAAATACCGCAGTTGGTCCGTCTCTTTATGTCGTAAGATATACCCAAATGTGACATTCAACTTATAGGCTGTCACCTGATCTTTGAAAATGTTCTCGGCATATGTAGTGAGATACGTGAGGTCCTCCAGGCGAAAATTGTATAAGTCCAAAAGACGACGATCACGATGAAAACAATGGCGTATGGTAGCCCAGTGTCGTTGATAAATGGCCCTGACACGTGCATCTTCAGGCAAGACTTCAACCGGAGGTGCTGCTGGGTCGAAGGGAAAATCTTCTCCACGTCTCATGCTTACTGGAAAAAAGTAAATGGATGGCTGTGCTGGCTGCGTGGCTGGCTGGCTGGCTGGCTGGGAGACAGGTCAGATAAGTCAGATTGAATACACACTGACCCTAAAAATGAACTCCTTTATAGCCCATTGACCTCATTTGCATATTTTCAGCGGACAACAGACCGCCATCTTGAACACGACCACCCCTAACACACAAAAACAAGCCACCATCTTGAACACGACCACCCCTAACACACACAAACAGGCCGCCATCTTGAAAACGACAGTGGCAAAGACCTCATTTGCATATTTTCAGCGGACAACAGGCCGCCATCTTGAACACGACCACCCCTAACATACAAAAACAAGCCGCCATCTTGAACACGACCACCCCCACCCTACAAAAACAAGCCGCCATCTTGAAAACGACATATGCAAATGAGGAGGACTGGGGAAAACCCATAACACACACAAACAAGCCGCCATCTTGAAACCGACCACCCCTACCCTACAAAAACAAGCCGCCATCTTGAATCCGACCACCCCCACCATACAAAAACAAGCCGCCATCTTGAAACCGACCACCCCCACCCTACAAAAACAAGCCGCCATCTTGAACATATGCAAATGAGGGCTGGGGAAAACCCATAACACACACAAACAAGCCGCCATCTTGAAACCGACCACCCCTAACCTACAAAAACAAGCCGCCATCTTGAATACGACCACCCCTAACCTACAAAAACAAGCCGCCATCTTGAATACGACCACCCCTAACTACATTATGCAAATGAGGAGGTCAAACCAGTGCAATTGGCCTCCATCTTGAATCCGACCACCCCAACATACAAAAACAAGCCGCCATCTTGAATCCGACCACCCCTAACCTACAAAAACAAGCCGCCATCTTGAATCCGACCACCCCCACCCTACAAAAACAAGCCGCCATCTTGAAAACGACATATGCAAATGAGGAGGACTGGGGAAAACCCATAACACACACAAACAAGCCGCCATCTTGAATACGACCACCCCTAACCTACAAAAACAAGCCGCCATCTTGAAACCCACCACCCCCACCCTACAAAAACAAGCCGCCATCTTGAACATATGCAAATGAGGGCTGGGGAAAACCCATAACACACACAAACAAGCCGCCATCTTGAAACCGACCACCCCTAACCTACAAAAAAGAGGCCGCCATCTTGAATACGACCACCCCTAACATACAAAAACAAGCCGCCATCTTGAATCCGACCACCCCTAACCTACATTATGCAAATGAGGAGGTCAAACCAGTGCAATTGGCCTCCATCTTGAATCCGACCACCCCTAACATACAAAAACAAGCCGCCATCTTGAATCCGACCACCCCTAACCTATAAAAACAAGCCGCCATCTTGAATCCGACCACCCCCACCCTACAAAAACAAGCCGCCATCTTGAAACACACTTTAAGTGCCAGTGCACTCATAGGCCACGCCCCCAACCCCCTCGCTCCGCCCAAATAACCCCCTCGCTCCGCCCCAAATGACGTCAAAAAAGGTTCTCGCGCATGCGCAGTTGAGGGCTGTGGCTAGTTAATCCACTCTCCCTACTACTTCCGTGGAAGGCAAGCTGATCATGGCGATAAGTACAAGGAGATTTGGATTAGATTGGATTATTACAATGCCCTCGTTAACAGGTCATTTTTGACATTTGACTTCGTAGCCGCTCAATATCCTCAATTATGCGGAAGCATCCCCCTAGTTTAAATGCTAGCTTTCTACCACCGGTGTCTATTCATGTAACTCGGCGAATATTTGCGAGAGGGCATTGGATATGGCATCGACAATTTAATAAAATGATGTTTTAGTTTTTCTTTTATTCCTCTAGTGGATTTACGAATTTAGTCTTGAGTCAACGTGTGGTCATCAGAACGATTTTTTCACGGTGATATGCAAAGGAAGATCAAATGTGTACATTACACGGAGAGTTATATGTGACACAGCCTAGTTCTAAGTGAAAATAGTTGTTTCTTGCCGTGCTAACAGGGAAAAGAAAAGTTATTCTTTCGTATATGGTTTGTTTACATCTTTAGTGAAATTATCAACATGGTGATCAGATTGACTTGACGATTAGCCTCAAGCATTGGCATTATTCATCAAATGGCATCAAAAGCAGCAAGAAAGAGTTGTTTAAAAAAAACATCACAAAGAAAATAATTAACGATGAATAATGTAACATGTGTATATGTGGGTGGGGGTCCGTAGGAACCCACCCACTGACAAAGTAATGTATGAATCCAGTGATTCATAAGCTTTCATCTGCCGATTTGTCACGGAGCTGGTCGTTATCAGAAGGTAGTTCACAATGCCCGGGTAGGCTATTCTGGGGCCATGATTTGACGTTCCCGGCTGCAAAATCCGCATTTTTATTCTAGCAATATGGGCCTCTGGCAGTATATAAATGAATCTTCTGTCTGTATCTACATATATGCCTTGCATGTGACGGTACATCGTCATAATACTCTGCGAAAGCCATCGCTGAAACTGCCATATCTGCATGTTTGGTATTGTTGCACATCAACGTTTCTTCCGCCGAGACGCACTGTTTTTTTAATACCCATTATGCATAGTAGCACCACGTGGCATCACGTGATTACAACCCAAGAATAGACAGAATGTCTCTAACCCGAAATTCATACTCATTCCAACCGAATCTGGGTAGCGACTCAGAACCATAAATTGACGAGAATGACCGGTGGTATGGAACTGATACGTACACTATAATTGGTTACCTTTAATGTATATCAAAATGTTTCTTCGATCAGACTCTCTGCAAGTATTATATGAGTTTTCGTGTTTAAATTAACATAAGTATTCGCACACAAAAAACAATTCTTCATGGAGTTGTCATCACTCACATCTGAAAGAAGTAATAAAATTGCTATAAGTCTCCAATTACAACACTGAAAATCATAACTGAGTAAATTTACTCACTTAAGTGAGCAAACATCTTGTCTCCCCAGTAACACACTTAAATGTAAGCTAACACATCGCCGTGTGTAAATTTATTCACTTATGGTGTATGTTTACTCGCTGATGTTTAAATACACACGCCCAATGAGTTTATTTACTCAAGCTTAAATGTAAGTTAACACATCGCCGTGTGTAAATTTACTCACTTATGTTGTATGTTTAGTCGCTAATGTTTAAATACACACGCCCAAAATGTGTAATTGTACTCAAATCAGTGAGTTAACTCGTCCACCGTCTACACACACAAGTGTAAATCAACATATAATATTGTGTAAATGTACTCATATAAATGTGTATATTTCTCCACTGATGTTTAGATAGACTCGCCCAAGGAATAAACATTACTGAATCCATGAGTACTTATACCAAGGAATGAGTAGACATACTTCCAAAATGTGCTATCTTCCTCGAATAAGTGAGCGAACTTGTCCATCAGCTACAAACACAAGTGTAAATCAACACATATTGGTGTGTAAATGTTCCCATTCAAAGTGTCAATGGATTATGTCATATTCAAGATAACAATGTGAATCCCCCACATCGTTATCTTGAATATGACCTAAACTTGAACAAGTTCCACAGTAACGCTAGCTCACTGTTAAGATTTACCAAGAATAAAATGATAACTACGTTGATTTAAAAAAAAACGTTTTATTCGTAACACCGAGAACATTCAGAATTTAACTGTTTGGATAACTTCTCCATTATTACCAATAGTGATCCTTTATACACTTTTCAATTTTTTTTTACCAACATCAGTTCTTAAGACACTGTTCAATCCGATGTGAACTCCTATGCTCATGGACTGAAGATGCGATACCAACTCGCATTGATCTATCGAAGAGGCCGAGGTCAATCACATCTGCTCACCAAGTTTAAATAAGTTTTTGTGGGACAGTCATGTTCATTGTATATTATATGATGTTTCAAAATCTGGGTTCTCAATAACTTGCCATGTACACCCAACTTCACGTGTACAGAGCCTAAAGCCCCACAGACAGGAGAAGTGACGGGTGCATTGAGCTTTTTGTGATATGCAATATTGAAGGCAAATAGACGGCCAGCAAAAACCTGGATGAGGTTTTCTGGGTGGCAAACCAAACCATTCTGCTTCAATGGTGAATGCTGCACTGTTAGAATCCAAGGTCTCCAAGATCCCTGTCATAGGCTATGATTGGACAGGCATCCACAGGTGTCTGAAGAAGAAGAAAAAATTATTACATTTTCAATCAGGAACTGAAATATTTAAATAAATTTTGTTTCATGTTCTCGTTCGCATCTGGTTAAATATCAAAGGGGACAGGGCACGTCATCCAATGAACAAACGTAAACGGAGTGATCATTCTCGCTCGCAATCATTCGTGTACCTTTTCGTCTAGTGTAATGTTATTGATCAGTCTCTTGTAAAATCAGGCTTGAGAATTGAAAGTCATAAAAAAAGTCTGAAATTTGCTTTGAAAAGGGCCGATATATACATAACCCTACCACAAATAATGCTTTTTGGTCATTTCACACAAAATCTGAAGGTTTTCATGTTAAAAAATAAGTCCTAAAAAAACCTGAAGTCAGGCTCAAAATTCCAATGCATGAAATTGAAGATTTACAAACATGAGACACTGTCTATACACAGTCACTGTGTAATCTTACTCCGGTTAGTGTAATGTAATCTTACTCAGGTAAGTGTAATCTTACTCCAGTTAGTGTAATGTAATCTTTACTCAGGTAAGTGTACTATTACTCAGGTAAGTGTAATCTTACTCGTGTAAGTGTAAATTCGCACATTTGCGTTTGTGTGCCATTCAACCAGAACGCCAGAATGTCATATGCTTGAATAAGAACCCCAAAATATCATGTTCGAACTAAAATCATGTTCATGTGGTCATGGCCATGTATTTGGTCTGAATCTGTAGACGTACCCCACAAGGATCAGAAACGAAGCCCGCGCAAAATGTGATTTTGAATCCGAATTATCGTTCCTACAAAATCACCCAACTGCCATCAAATCAGTACAAAATGAGGCTATTGAAACATTGAAGGTCTGTTCTAATTCTAATTAGGTGCATTGAATGATCACATTACCTTGTATAACCACAGAGATTATCCTGGATTGTCTTCTTCTTTCGTGAGCAGTCAAACAGCAATAGCGGGTGCAGGATGACGCGGTATCCCATAATTCATTTCAACACTCACTCAAGTGAGTAATTTTACACAACAGCTGCGTTACCGGGATGCTGTACTCATTAAGTGTTTAGTTTTACTCACTTGCGATTTTCAGTGAATGTACACTGTTTCAGATTTCGAATTTAAAGGCTACATATGATTCCAACATCTGAAGCCATGATCTCGTCATATTGTATGTATTGATTGTGAAAATGCTAGACGAAAGACAGCGGGAAATTATACCCACGGAATTCTATCAAATACGTACATATTTTACGTAGAGCAGCACCTCGTAATAAAACATCATATACCGATCGCGTCAGATGCAATACCGGGAACGGAGTTAAAAATACATTTTATCTATGAAAACAGTCAAAGATTGTCGGGAGATACTTCACATATCATTGCGTCAAAATGCGTGGAAATTTCTGGGGAGCAGTCGTTGAAAAGAGAGATAATTCACAACAGAGTGCATGCATGTGATACGTTGCCACTATTGCTTCGGGCATACTCCAACCACTGACATTTTCACCACGAACTGTGCTACTGTATATGTGAACAAGAACCGATGATTTCAAATGTTTCCAAGGCAATATCATTGCTCCGGTGAAGTTTGTAACTCAAACTAGCTTGAAGTTTTCTCAGTGCCTTTCGGCTGATGCATTTCTTCTAAAACGTGAAATTTGATAAAATCTGTTGGGTTCCCCTCGTGTGTTTTCATTAGCGGAACTCTATCATGCATTAGTCATTTTCCCGCATGTTTGACGTCATATCGTATGACTAGCTGTACGGAAATCCACATAACTACAAATCCCGTCTTGTTCATCATTTAATGCATAGCCAGACAGAACCGGATACGGACGAGGTAACAAGGAACTGCTTACGCAAAGACATTTCAATGAAGTCATTATGCCTTCAGTGTATCGCTTTCAGATTGACACCCCGTTTGTGGGAGTGTCCGAACACCGTGGCACCTGGACGTATATTTCACTTTCAAGCTGGTCCAGAGTTCACAGAACTACAATATAAAGTCCCAAAGATGTGGGCCTCTTGTTTGTAGCGTTGAATAATCTTCTCAGAATTGTACCGACATTGCCAATCCCATAAATATTTGGAAGCAGAAGTCATCCCACAGGTCCAGTTAATTTATGTTTGCTTTACTGATAATCGGTAATCGGATATTTGGAGCGATGAGGTGGGGAAAATTGACGACGACTGGTGACTAAAGATCAACCATATGACTCTACAGGAAAGCATCCCTCGGTACCTAACATTCAGACGCGATAATACGGTGGATTCTCGGACGTAGCCTTAGTATCTCAGCCGCGTTTGTATTGCAGAGTTCAGGTGGAGTCTATGAAGTATCCACACGGCCCCAAGCACCGGCTTAAGCAGAATTAGATACGGTAGCTCAGGAGCTGTGATGACAGATCAGTTTAAACAACTCATCTGACGTTAATGGGCTCCAAGTATCGGCTTACGCAGAATTAGATACGTTTGGAGCTATGATGACAGACCAGCTCAAACAACTCATCTTATGTTAATGGAAGTGCATCGTGGACGTCTGATGGAGTAAACGCCTCAACATGGGGTAACAGGGCCAGTGCAAGAATATTCAGAGTGCATGCACGTGAGACATTGCCTCTACTGCTTCGAACATACGAAACATCCGATTGGGCTATTTGGAGCTTTTATGTATAAGTTTAACGAGTCCCCATCTCATTAGTTCCAGATCTGTCCAAAATCTAGGTTATCAGAAACCATCGCTGTACAAGGTTGGTGCAGCCTTTCTGAAATTCTCTGAACGCAACATTCCACCAGAACTCCTGCTTTCGTGAATGGCTTTCGTAACCACGAAAATCAAGTTTCTCTCTACCGTTCAGTGTAGATGTCTATTAAGTCTGGGCAAGTGAGATCTTTCAATGAAGCCTTTAGTCCAAATCACCAAATGTAGAAATGTTCTAGGATTTCCTTCCTTAATCCCAGTATTAATCGAATGAATCGTACCCAGGTATACATCCAATGGTGAGAATACAATTCACTCTACCTTATTATTTAAAAATAAAAATACGTGTTTGCGCCTTGTTGAATGAGTTTCACAACAGCTATGGAGATCTCCATGATTAATTGAAGGCGAGCTTTTAAAACAACTCTTGTTAGAAAGGTTTCCCACACTCAGTCGTGCCGATTTTGCAAATTTCGAATCTGGAATCTTTAAAATGGTTTCAGAACTTGTTTAATACTACAGCCAGTGCTCTTGTCCTTATGGGTTTGATATATAAGACAATAGGTATTGCACAATGAAATCAAACGAATAATAGGCCGCAGTTAACAGTTACCTACGGGTCCATTAAGTGATTGTCGATATAATTAATTCTATCTGAATGGCAGGGCATAACACGCGAGCAATGTTGAGACGCGTGCAGTGTGGTTCAAATTTCAGCTGAGCGAAAGGACCGAGTAGCCTATACGTGTATAACCGGTGGGGATAGCGATTCTACAGGTGTATGTTAAAGGCGACAACATGTGTCTACAATGCGTTTAAGGAGTGATATTTCCCCGTTCTGCAGACAATCTTAGATGTAGTTTCGCACCTGACGCGCCCCTTCCTCCTTCCCTTCGTCAATCAAAGTTTAGATGAGGTGATGGAAATAGAATGTGTGGTTTACACGGTAACTTTGTTTTGATGTCTCGCTTATAATATGGGCAGTTGCAGGAGGACCAAATGCACCCAATACGTTTGACGCAATGTTGCATTCCAGGATGCCCTCATTCTGACATTCTGTTTGGTTATTGTTCTCTCTGGTGCAGTTAAAGGCTACAGTTTTATCACATGCATACATTATTAATTAACAACGTCTGATATTTTGCTGGTATGTCGGTTTCTTTTTGGAAAACAAAAACTGCAAACTAGTATTCATTGGATATCACACGGAGTCAACTGTCACGTAAGCGACAAGGACTCAACAGTCACATAATAATGGTACTCATATGAACAGTCACAATCAAAGCGTGACTGAGATACATCATTCTTTAGATGACGACTTTACAACGAATATTATGGATTAAGAATACTGATCAGCGATACGGATTTGATATTTTTGGAACATCATGATGTCTTGCCAGCATCATTGAAAACTGTTGACCGCTTCTCTCTTGCAGGAAACAAGCCTATGTTTATGTATACTATGATTGTCTTTTTGAATTTGGTGCTAATACTGTTATATGGAAAATGGAATAGGTCTTTGGATTATGGACGCGGATATTCTCTAATGGACGACAGCTGGATTATGAATGACGGACTAGACGCTTGTAATTATCTATTGAAACACGAGTCATTGATTATGTCCGGCTTGATTTACGTGGTTTGCATCGTATGCAAACGGTGACCCTAACCCGGTACTAGAATTTCAATTTCTGTTTTCGTGGATAAACCGGGAGTGCAAACTTCGTTGTTAAATATTATACTTGGGACGTGCGCTCTGATTGGCTAATACCACATTTTGGGTTGCTTCATCAAAATATCTATACAAGTTGAATTTGTTCCTAATAGTAAGATTCAGCTAAATTTAAAATTTGCCTACAGAACCCATTTACGGTGACTACGTTACACTGTTGAATAGTACGTGAAAAATACTTTCCTGGTGGAACGATACGTATCGGATGACAGAAATAATCATGTTATTTTCCTGGTATCATGCTCACATTTTTCCACTTCTCTATTTTAGAAATTGGCTAGTGCTCTTTTGTATGTTACACCCGTTGGACTGGCAGAAATAGATCTTTAGTAATTAGTGGGTCCCAATACATTAGTAATCATGTAGTGGACTGTATTCTACTCAAAATTTCTTCTTCTTCTTCTTCTTTTGAATTTGATCATTCGTGAGTTCTTTTGTATTTAATGTGGAGACCGACAACTCTATTTCCGTCAGAGAATTTCATTAACACTTAAAATACAGTAGTACTGTTTATACACACACGCAACAGAAGAACGAAATAAACAATGGGGTCACAATATTACGCTATGCTAAAATGTCCAACATGAGGAACCCTGATCTTGCACCAACACAGAACAAAATAGGGAAATGGTGTAAAATAACCATAAATTTGAATTATCTTTTCGAAATCTTCATGGATTTTCCTCAAATGAGCTTGTATCTGTAGATGCGTAAATGACCCCAGGTCAGGTGCGATACAGAAGTACCAACATCAAATACTTCCACAACACGAAATTGTTCAATTGAATATTATATCCTATACTTTACTTAGAAAAAACAACAAGGCACTGGGTCTCATGATTCTGGAGTTACAGGGCCGTGAAGTAGGGCATTCGTCAGAAATAGTTGATTCGGAGGTGAAAACAATTCTTATTAGTATACCTCATGTAAATTGGTAATGTTTTCATTGGTTGACAGCCTGTCACATGTCATTCTACAAATCGTGATGTTCAGTGATGATGTAGTCATATCTTGCCTTACGGTTGAATAAATGTCATGTACCACGGCGGAGCGTTGAACATGACAAATTGTGCCACGGCGACATCTGTCGGACCAAGAGTTGCCTCCCAATGAGCACGCGCCGATATATACCTCTCGAAACAAAAATTGGTGTGTATCTTCGTCGACCTGATGTGTATACGTCGGCCCGTTGGTGATAGAAATTAGTGAACGTGATTTGGTAATTGACTGAAATCTCTTTTGAAAAGGTACGTCAGATCACCGATAACGTTACTCATCCAAATTATGCGATTGAGTCGACAAACAAGCCGAGATCGAACAGTCGATCTTGACACATCGTTTTGAAATCAACAACGGTCGTACAGTGTTGAACACCATATGGTTATTTCACCGGACCATCCTCATCCACATGATTATAAAGTCCCCATTTTATTCAAATAGGACATTGAAATCAACAACGGTCGTACAGTGTTGAACACGATATGGTGATTTCAACGGACCATACTCATCCACATGATTATTAAGTCCCCATTTTATTCAAATATGACATTCGGTATAATAAATACTATTGCATGTTATAGAGTGGGACATCACGAGTTGTCAGCTCTCGACAAGTGATGTACAACTCGGGCGCTCGTTGTACATCACTTGTCCCGAACTGACAAATCGCGATGTCCCACTCTATAACATGCGATAACCAGAACCAGATTTGGTAGTTCTGGTTATCGTTTATCCTCATATGTTTTCAGAAATAAATATGATGTGTTTTCGAATCATAATTGGCGATTGTGCACAAATGCACTACTTCACGGCCATGTTATTCATGAATGATGAGGCTCAGTGACTTGAAACTTTTCTAAGTACAAAATATATTGTACTTCATGCCAGCTGACCAATTTCTTGTAAATGCAATATTTTATATTTGGCTCTTCTGTCGCACCTGTTCTGGGGCCATTTACCCATCTAAACATGCATGCTCCTTTCTGTTTCGTATAATCAGAAATTTACAAATGGGTGTAAACAAATATGCACAAAAAACTTTTCATTTTGACATTTTTCTATTTATTTCCATGTTATTTCTATTGAATTTGGATGGATTCCGTGGCATTAAATTCAGCTATATTTTGACAAAATTGTTCAAAGTATTTTATCAAGGAATATATACTTATGGTACACAGATTACATTATTCGTTAGACTATGTCTGAAATATATTAGAACCTTTGGCTGAGGTCATTATTGATGGCTCTAAGTATTTTTCTAAATATGCGTTAAGAGTTGAATTCTCCAGTATGTATGCCCCCATGTTGTATTAGTATAAACGCTGATCTCGTTTACTGTAGTTTTGCATTTGGTCGCCTCAATGATAGAAGACGTACTACTGTGATCAATAGCTTCAATGTGGCCATCCTGGCTATACCAGGGGTTTTCTTTGCTAAGAATTTAAAATGTACCTTGACATGAGAATGTGGTGATAGCTGCGGTCAAACAAAATTTATGAGAAGGGAGACAACTTGTTTTCTCGTCCGCCTGTCCACACGGGATATGTGATCTCCCCTTAGCCTTTACAGTCGATTAGTTCGATGAGGCATGATTCTCTTCTAGCAAACCTTTTTTTTTCAGAGTGTATAATGCCCGTCATTTAAATATATTTCTATGTATAATCGAAGGGAAACCGAGGACAGAATCCAGATAAACAAATGTTGGAGACCAAGGGTACGCTGATGATGGAATCGTTATTTAGCCTATGTAAATTCCGTATTAATATATATTTAAAAAATTATTATTAGACAAACAATTGTAGGTCAATACTACAAATGCACAACACAATCACGGACAATAATGCTATTTGCATTTTATATCATACCGGTATACTGAAATGCCGGTGCTCTCCGGGTTCTTCGGCTTCCTCCACCAACAAACTGACTGTCACCATATGAGTGAAACAGTCTTGAGTGTGACATTAAGCCAAATCCCCCTCCCGGGGTTATACCATGAAGCGCCTGTGCTCATTTTTTTTCAAAATTGGCGATACATAGCGCATGCTGATAGCATGATCGTTGAAAGTGACGATAAATCCTTTTTTCTCACTCAGTCACTCTCGCATCATGGTGTCCCGCGTGTTTGTTTAGCTTGTGGGAGTGTATTTTTACTAATGCGGTTGTAACCTTTCGTTACAGGGATAGAACAAGCCCTCTTGGATTTGATCCCCGCCAAATTGTTTATTCAGGCTAATCATTACCCATATATATTTTTAAATATTTGCAACGACGAACAGTGGTATGCATTACCCTTATTCGTCGCTTGGTGGTGGTTCTCTCCGTGTACTCCGGCTTCCTCCACCAACCAAACTGACTGTCACTATATGAGTGAAACAAACTTGAGTGTGACATTAAGCCAAATTCCCTCCTCCTCCTCGTCGCTTGGTGGATAAATTTTAATAACAAAAAGATCCAATAAGTCAGCGACTACTTTTTCTCTTTTCGACCACTCAACACAGGACTGTTCAGGCGCTAATTGAATGTAGGGTGCCGCGAGAGGCTTCCCTGTGAAGTCATATGCGTACGTTTAAGTCGCCAGCAGTAAATTTTCCCCATCTCTTGCATGTCAATGCGATTGGTACTTCTCGTCTCTCTATAGCTATGTATTGATCCATTCAGCAAGAGTCGTTTATGGGCGAAATTGCACACTACATCATCTATATGGTTTAAGATAAATGTCGACGATTCACAGTCACACAAATAGTCACCGTACGAGTATTCGTGTCAGTCAAAGTCTTTGTTGGATTTGCAGTAATTAAAAATATTAATTGCTGTTGATTTAATGCCCTGGTATGGAATACAGGGCGGTTCCGGGAGACTGAAATAATTAACTGAACCATTGCGAATCGCTACCTCTTTCAGAATTCTGGGGATGTAGTTGATGTCCAGTGCTTTTAATCCACATACAGAAATTTCATTAAAGTTTCACTGGACGACCATTGAAATACGCTATATCCTGAAATATTTTAGTTGTGGTTGGTCGTATTTTCTAGTCGGACGACACTGATTGTTGGAGCTCTATCAATTGAACACCTATCCTCACAGGTAGCGCATAGTATTGTATGCAAGACATGTGCTGACTGAATGTACTGATTAGCGTCGCCACGTCAACTTCTTGAATATTTGATCGATTAGTCTTCTAGTCAATCCTTCAGTCCTTCCTGCTCATTCATTTATTAACTGAGTAGAGGATTGTGTTGTCTTCTTTCAGAAATCAAGGGAATGGTGACAAATATGCTTCTCTGACAGACACTCGCGAATTCACACCATATGGCTTTCCAGGTGGCAGTGTGACAAATTTCATTTATCGCTGCTCGAATTTAGGAACCAGCTGAAACCTAAATCAACTTAATAAACCATCTCTCAACTTCTGTTTGTTTTTGTTTTCCCATGTAGATTTTTTCTCGGGAGATGTGGACTTCGAAAAGTTCTCTATGCTGAGACGTACAGTTTAGTCCAACGGTTCGACCCATTGGTATATATGCGAGAGAATGCCAATACCATATCCCGGGTAGATCCGCATTACCCACAGGTAATCTGGATGTAACACCATCTATACCGTATAACCTTGCTCTTGCTCATGGCACGCAGAACTCTTGTTTTTTTTCGCTACTTACACCAGACCAAGCTGCTCACCGAAACAATATAGAGATTGAAAAACTGAAGATGAAATTTTTTTTATTACGTGGAAAGGCTACTGAACAAAATTATATTATAGAAAATGCGGAAAGTACTAGAACACAGTTGATAAACAGAGCATATAATCCATCTATTCACGAATCTTACAGGCAATGTGGTTATGGAAACATATGAGACGGAAGAAAGGTCTGAATATATCTGAATGAACAAAAATCTCTGGAATGAGAATGTTTCATTACACCCATTCCCTAATCAGAACTTCAATAATACTGATAACAACATGAGCTCACCGTATAGGGTACCCGCCCAAACGAGCAATTAAAAAAAGTCAAAAGTGGTCCGAAACGTGTCAGACAGAGACAATAGTGCTGATAACAACATACAAATGAGTTCATATAACACTGTACCCATTCACAGGAACCATTACGATAAACAGAAACTTGTCCAAAACGTCTGACACAGAACAATAGCCGACGTATACAAAAATAAGAGGCACGGTCTTCAAACACTGCAGGTACCAACTGTCCCGTTGATGAGAAAATTCGGAGCAATGTAAACGCGAAAACGAGGCGAGGAATGACGCGAACCGAAATGTCCAGTTCCAGATTGCTGTCAAAGTACAGTGAAGCACAGCGGCCCTCTAAAGGAAATATCCCTGCCGAACCAGGCATATATACCCGTGCAACAAAAACAGTCAGGTATATAGACGACATAACAGAATACAAGGGTTTTGTATAAATGACGAGCCGTATGTGCAAAGAAAAACGATGAACAATAGCAGTCTTAAATATGCCAATTATGCAAATTAAATTCACGAATTGAACGGAAGTAGTACAGATTATCAACAAGTGCTAATATGTTTGACCAACAAGAGGTCTATAATACAAGGTACTGCTCATTGTTAATATGGTCAGTTGAATTGTGTCGTGCAAAACCACTGAGTTTCATGTTGAAACATGCTTTTTACAACTGGGGGCAACTTTGCCCAATGGATATTGTTATCATCATGTACGTTCGTACGTCGAGGCGTCCGTCCGTCCATCTCCGTTTTCTTGTTACCACTATATCTGATTAAGATGTATAGGAATATCAAACTTACATCACACATGCATATGGTAACAGAGCGGAAGCCTATTTAAAATTAGCGAGATTGACACATATTTTTCAGACTGTTAATATCCATTTCTGTAAACCCTGGCAACTTATGCATATATAATCTCGCTCTCATTTGTTTTTACCACGTACTACTCACAGAAGATCATTTGAAGATATGAAAGCCTTTGAGTAAAATACAATTTAGGTTATTACTCGCCAAGCTATATTCGTATAGTGTTTTCTTGGAATATTTTACCACGCACAAACGCAGTTTGTCTGCATTTCATTTACTTACCATACGCAGAACACGTTATACTGTTTGAAGGAGCCCCGACGCACAATTTATATGACACCAAGCATATGATTTTACCAGCAAATGTCCTTCCAGCAATCAAATTCGCGGTTATTTTTTCCTCAGTTGATGTGCATCCTCGTCTAGGGGAGATCACGCGATTGATCGGCTGCATTTATAATTCTGTACACAGTTCATGCTACATGACCGTTCTCGAATAGCAAACTTTTATTTAAATTCCCACACGGTATACTCTGCCGAAAAGATATCACCATATAGAATGCAGAATAAATTGAATTTGTGAGCTTCGAAAAATGTTTTCTAATATGTAAAATTGATGTTTTGGCTTTGTGGGGCTGTTAAAATATTGTGCTTTTGGGAAGAAGTATTTTAACAGCGTCAGATTTGTGAAAATAAAGCCTAGAATTTCCAAATTGTTCGTGACAACATTGACTCATTGTTCGTGGGTTGGTGGAGGGGGAAAAGTAGAATATTGCACATGTGCACTCATAGCTAAGTTCATAATTACTCGTCTTCCTCGTAGCTAAACGTGTGCCGTAAGTGTATCGTTTCTCGTGCCGGGAATATATGATAATCCCGCACTTACTTTCTGTTTTGTCCCCTTTCTGGCATGATCATTGTTGACATATTGGTACAAACAATAAAAACGAACCTAAATGGATGCCGAAATCGTCATCTTTCAACGAAAGAATCGAATATATTTCACCGCCGAACGCGAGCGCAGGTATATGGCGGATAATCAAAACATAGTGTTGATACTTCCTCCAATACGTAACTGAGCTACGCGTGCGCTTCAATACCCGATTTAATGATCCACTATGTAACTTCACGGGGGACCGACGTTCGTGTCGTCAATTTAGGAAGATATATATTCCTTGTACCATTTTCGCAACTTAAATCATGCCAGTAACCGCGCAAAGCTGAAAATAAGCGCGCGATAATAATAATTTATTACCGGTGTGAAGAATGTTCTGGTGATTAGTATCCCTTTTCATATTCTTTTCTATTGCAACCATGGACGGACAATTGCCCCTAATGTGGAGAAAAGTGTCCTAGCTGGTTTAGGAGATAGGACCCGTACACTCTTAGCCACCGGACATTCTTAGCCTCCACAGTAGCATGAAAAATAATAGGATTGCGTCACAGGTACCGGAGAGGCAACAAGATATGAATGTTAGCTAGTGTGGTCCATCTATTTTGAAAAAAAAATTCATACGAACTGACTCGTAGCACACGGCTCGGTTCATAGTTTAGAAATCTACAGATCTTATTTCACGCGGTTAGTTCAAATCGGGGATTTCATATCTTGACACAATTTTCCAATATGCCGTTTCCGGAATAAACCGGGTGTCTATCCGTGTAACCCAACGTTTATATAGAAGGCGCTGCAAAGAAATAGTGGGTCACATAAGGAGGAAATGGCGAAAAGCAAAGTAACCTGTTGAAACTGTTGTCAATGTATGGGATTATTCTGTCATTTGTTACTCTATTGCCACCAACAATTGCAACTGTGGTCGATTGTATTGTGCTTCATTATAACTGATAGACGGGTTGCCATTGTGGTCAAAAAACTACTTTTTACGCAAAAGCAACCGGCTGACATCCGGGCTTGGGCACAGACTGGAATTTTTGTGAAGCCTCAATCTCTAAATTTGAATGTGCAGTCTTCAAAAATTGCAACAGCCTTGACTCGCTGCCATCGCTGTACGGATATTCGAGTTCACAATACAGATTGTTTCTCTTTCTAGTCGAGATCTGAGCCACAAAAACTGCGATAATGTGACAATTTATACCGGAAACATTTCCTCTGATCTGAAGGAACCCGAACGAGAAACACAGACACATGGCTACCTACTTTTTAACAAGGTTGATGATGATTTCAATGCAGTGAATTTCGGCGATGGTAACGCTTTTCTTTTTGGTTCCGCACTACCAGATTATCAAATAGGCATCGGAAACTATGTAGGAAAATACTTCCACAGACCAGATGAACATTCTGCTGAACACAGCTTCCATATTTCAGGACAAAATCTCCACGATGACTGATAGAGTTACAACAATGGCAGAAATACTAAACAATTTCCAGGGCGACGGGCTTCTCAATCGGCTTCTCTCATATATAACAACAGTGGAAGACACGGTCGTGGCAACTCTTGGGGACTAGGAAAGGTCAAGAATTGATCAAATCAGTTGTGTAGGAGAGAAAATAATGTTCAGTAAAATTGACATTAGCAATCTACAGGCTCGACTGGAAATCTACAAAATAAGGTTGTATACCACAACATGTTTAAACTGAACATCATAACAAACGTCATCTGAAGGCTTTCACCGGAACAACTTAGGTCTGGAATGGACAGAACAAATAAAGCTAAATCACGGGTTGAGTATCGGTCAGCTGAAGTTGAAATCAAACCAAAACCTAATATAATTGTTTACACAGTAATGTCAATCGAGCTATAGAGAAATCAAACCACGGTTTATTTGTAAAGATTTTGAGGAGTTTAATTTTCACAGACCGAGGGCAAGTCACACAAGTTATTCTGGCAGGTTAGCCGTTTTCATTAAATCCAATCTGATTAGTGTTTTTTTATTTGGATTAAACTTAATGGTCATTATTTTGGCGTGCGATATGATACAATTGTGTGCTGCTCACTTCCTATCAAGGAACTCGAGTTAAAAATGGCATGATTACTTTCATACACTTGAGCCAATCGTTGTAAGGTACAGTAACCTAGGACATGTAACTATTGGCGAGGTTCTGAACTCTAGAATAGGAGCTAATTTACGGTACTACATTTTCACTCATTTTTATATGATGGCTGTTTGTGATCATCCTCCAGCAAAAATACAAAACCAACACAACGTGAAAGGGGAAAAAACTCCTTGAACAATGCGCATCAGCACAACTTCGAGTACTAAATAGCACACTGTTAGTAGACGCCTTGGGAATGAACATTTTGGCCTAGATACGATATGTTAAAATCTGATCATAACGTTTCATTACCTCGTATCTCAAAATTATTTAATTTAAATTTTCACGCTCAGCCTGCACAATTCAGTTGTCAAAAGGGTATATCATCCCATTACATAAAAAGGTAGCTCCAGAGATCCTCAAAATTATCGTGGCATAATTAAATCCAGCAGTTTGGCAAAACTATGTAACAAGATTATTAATATCGGGCTAGAACAATCTTCTTTCAAGATAATGGTTTTATACCAAAGGAATAAATCAGACTCACAAAAGGAAAACGTAAGGTTGATCATATGTTTATTTTCAAAATACTAATAGGCGAATACGACAGCATGCTATCTAAATCCATATACACTTGTTTTTTCGACTTTGCAAAAGCTTTCTATAGTGTTTACCACGGTGGATTTTTACATCAATTGAAAACGGTAGGTGTACATGTCCTTTTATATGAAACAATACAATATATCTATAGTAACATATCGTTGAAGGTGAAAGTAGGAGATTGTCTAAGTTCATCCTTCTTACATCAGACTAGATACGCAAAGATGATACATTAAATTCAAAACTCTTTAAAGTATACCTATCTGATCTACTCTATGTTTGATGATAGCTGCTGTCCAGTTACTCTAAGAACAAGCAAAGTTGATACCTTATTATTTGCGGATGGCGTAGTTATATTCTGGGGAACACCCACTGGTATGGGCAGCCATTCATGTCAAAATTAGCAATTACAAAACGTAAAGCCAAACTCAGAAAAGACAGCATATATTACAATGTACACTGTAGTCTTAAACGCATTTTATATTCCTGCAAATAAAAAAACCTTAACTCTGAACGTATACTCAAACCGAAAACAAACGGCACGATGTTCGAATGCAAACACAGAATGAAAAGCCTAGTTCCGAACGAATAGCCAGTCTGACACAGAGGGACCTATTTCTAAACGAAGAGTATAACTCTGAACGAACGAGCTGTTTCACAACGAACAACGTTCCTTCGGAAATTATTTCCGGAAATATTCGGGTCATTCCGGATGGTAGAAAGATTTATGACGTGAAACTCGGCCGCTATTTCGAGTTCCGCTATTTCAGGTCGTGAATGAGTGTGGTTCTTTTTTGCCCCTGGGTTAAAGTGTACCAAAAGTTTTGAACTTCAGATATCAGACAAAAATTCACAGGGACTTGTCATTCTCATCTTGTGAGACTCCTTACTATGAGTCGCACATGTAAACGAGAGCCACCCCTGAAAATGGTGTCAACATGTGGGGGAGGAGCAGACAGAGGCGCTCGAGTGGTCTCCCGTCTGCTGAGCGCCCCCTCGATTATAAAACTCGTTCTGAAAGAGGTCGTTCGTTCTCTGATACGTTGTACGTGCTGAAATATGCTGTTCCTTCTGAGTTCGCTTGTATTTCCGTATCTCCACTTTTCGTTCACAGTTAGATTCTTCCTTTGGAGAGAGATGAAATATGCGTTTAGAGTTAGGTTCCTTGTTTGCAAAAAGATGAAATAATCGTTCAAACCAACACTTTATATCGTTAAATACGTTTTCTGTTGTGAGTTAGGCTGCACAACCCAAGCTAGTAATTTTGACATAAATGGCCGCCCATATCGCCCCCTACAGTCAACCCATATAGCCCGTTCCGGAAAATGTCTTATCTCCTCCCCCCCCCCTTCCCCCTTCCCCCCTGAATAACTGCCGCTCTTTAAGGTTAGAGGTATGAAGAGCTGCTTCTGGGAAGTAGTCGCCTCGGTTTTAATTACCAAAGGCACCCGCAATTATTTGGAATAATATATTGATCAACTAATCAAGAATATTTGTTTGAAAATCTATTTTCTTCATATTTTCTACATGAACCAATAGATCTTGTATACGTGTACATTATACAGATAATTTTCTTGAAAAATAGACTATTTAATTACTAAACCTAATTGTGAGGGCCTTTGGTACCTACCGGAAGTTCTCTGAACCAATACGCCCCTGGTGGAACAAGGGAGATAAACAGTGTCACAGGGTACCGCTCATATCATTGCCCAGTGAAGAGTGAATATTTACAGATCTGCACACAAGCAGTGGACGCCCTCAGACACACGGCTCATTTAATAGCACAGGAGTTCCTGAAATGTTAGGGAATTTCCTCACGTATTTATGAAATCCTTAACCCTATCTGGCCTGGGCGATTTGGGGTGTACCACAGCCTGGGAAGGGGCGGAAAGTGCCCCCCCCCCTCCACGAACCCCTAAACATTTTCGCTATCCCTGAGGCTATGCATGGGCTGAATCTTACCACACTATATTTTTGGGTCAGCCTCTGCAAGAAAATGTAATAAAATCCAAGATGGCCACCATGATGACGTCACAGTGACGTCATCTTTAAAACTGACATTTTTGGTCGATTTTTCGGTCAGATTTTTTTATTTAATCATTTTCTTCGCAAATACTGCATGATGAATTAGTAAATAATAATCAGATACGATATAACATATATTTTACCCACTTTTCATCGCGGAAAAGCAGAAATTTTGAAGAAAAACGAGGAAAACATCATTTTTCTGATACCCCAGATGGCCGCCATCTTGAATTTAGCCCTGATCCTTTTCTCCGGAGGTTATGCAAATAGGCTCAAGATGACTCCAATATGATAGCCTATAAAGTCACGGAGTGTCAGCTGTTAATTTTTTGTCGTTCCGGAGATAGCGCAGAAAGTTTGGTGGTGGGGGAGAGCCTTGACCAGGTATATATGAGTTCCTGAAATGTTAGAGAATTTCCTCAAGTATTTAAGAAATCCTTAACCCTAACTGGCCTGGTGGTGGTGGGGGGGGGGGGGAGCAAAATGGCTCCCCTACCAAACTTTCTGCGCTATCTCCGGAACGACAAAAAAAAATAGAGAGCTGAAACTCCATGACTTTATAGTTTATCATATTGGGGCCATTCTGTGCCTATTTGCATAACTCCCCGAGCAAAGGATCATGGTCAACATGGCTCTCACGTGAGGTACCAGTAATGCGATGTTTTTGTCATATTTCTTCAAAAAAAATTGGAAAGTGGACAAAAGCTATTTTATTTCGCATCACATTAATATTTAATTTAGCATGCAGTTTAGCATGCAGTTTTTGCGGAGAAATTACATAAATTCTTTGCGGAGAAATTACATAAATAAAAAATTAGAAAAATCTGACCGAAAAATCGATCAAAAAATGCCGTTTTTCGAAAATGACGTCATCAAAGCCGCCATCTTGGATGTTTTTACATTTTCTGGTAGAGTTTGACCCAAGAGTATAGTGTGGTAAGTTTCAGGCCCCTAGCTCAAGGGCTAAGAAAAATACTAGAAGGGCATTTCGCTCCACCCCCACCCCTCTCCCAGACACACTTCAGGTCCGTGCCCATGCAGGTTAAGGAATTGTCCAGAATAAAATATCCGTGAAGCGTGTTTTGGGGAAACAACATTCATTCGCGCAATTGTCCTGGATATATTCTTTTAAGGTTCCAAGAAAATTATCGTGATAAGATTCGTCGATACCTTATCAATTTTTTGCTTGTAAAGTTGAAGCAATCAATGATAAATCACCAAGAGAAGTTCAAAAGAATCTGGAAAAGAATTTTTTTCTTCGGCTTACTACCAATGAAATATTATCTGAACTTCAGTAGAGAGTTGGTGTGTGAAAATTTAGCCATCAGATATCCTTAAGTAATAATTTTAAATTACTCAAAATATTTGAACTTTCAATTCTTATTCCTACGAAGTAGGCTACCATTTGCAAATTGTCCGGTAATGAGTCCATCCGAATCCTTTCGCCGGCAAAATAAAGAGAACCGTTGACATTAGAACCTTGATTTTTGGCATGAAGGTGCATTAGGGGACTGTTACCAGCAATGATCTACTGATCTACTTTTGATGAAAAGTTCTGGTGAGTTTTGATGAAAATCACTGGTGATTCTGACTTGGGCCGTGCCTATCGTAATATAGGCAGGATTTCAACTGGGGGTCCAAGAATTCAGTGCGCATCGGAGTCCTATAATGCCTACCCATTGGACTTACTTAGTTCTGGGTATATGTACAGCGTTGTGTCCATATTCCATGACTTTGCGCTTAGTAGCATAGGATTTATTAGAAAGGCCAACAGGACGCATAGGATTTATTAGAAAGGCCAACAGGACGGTCCGAAATGAAACTCCCTTACGACAAAAGGCGCGAACCGACTGCAAGGCCCATGTGACGTCACCACGAGATTAACCAATACTTAACATTGGAAATGCTGTATTATTCTAGTCACGGAGTTTTCCGGTTTTTGCAGTATTGCCAATGCTAAAGCATTACCCGGTGCCTATAACCTTGACCCGACGTCACGCGGGCAATGACGTCGTTCCGCGCCTTTCGTGGCTAAAGAGTATTATATCTCGGGACTGTCCTATTGTGTTGTTGTGATAAATTGGTGTGAAACTATCTCAACTTATTTTCTTCAAATTAATGCTGAATAATTTCAAAGCAGGAATTTTTCAAACCGAGACCAATCTTTCATGTAAGGATCTCGCAACAAAGGGGAATAACATGGTTTCTGGATACAACGATGTGCCTATAGAAGGATGGCTTTTCGACAATTGTCACTTTCAGAAGCAGTCCTTTCTGTCATTCTTCGCATATAAATATGTCAATTTTGGATAAAACAATTCTCGTCTGTTTCCTTATATTACATGTAATAAACTCATGTTTTATTTTTAAAGATGGAGTCGGCTATAAACATCATAAGACTGCCAGTTATAACAGATTCGATGACCCCAACAACCGCCTAGAAAATCGTAACAGACATTTGACCACGACATAACAACAGCATAATGTCAATTTATCATCGATGGCAGAATTCATCTATACTTAGATATTGTATTGCAATAAATGAATCTGACGTAGCTCACAAATATTTTGTTGTGTTTCATGTTATCTGTTTCAGAACTGTTGAGAAGACTCGACGAATTATAGAGCACATTACATGGGCAAAGTTGAACAGAAACACAAACGAAGTCTGAGATTTGTGGTGAAGCTACAGGTTGAAGTGACTGAAGCCAAAGGACCATGTATGATTAGATGGGTAATTGGCCCCAGAACAGGTGCGGTAGAAGTGCCAAAAGTATCGCATTTTCAAGAAATTGCTTATTTGGCATGAAGTGTAATATTATATTATATATCTCAGAAAAGTTTCAAGGCACTGAGTCTTATCATTCTCGAATAACAGGGCCGTGAAGTAAGGCATCCGTGCAAAATCGCCAAGTTTGAGGCAAAAACACCTCATATTTCTTTCTATAAACATATGAAGACAAACAATAACCAGAAACAGCTTGATACGGCATACTCGCTGTTCCAATATGTAGTCATAGACCAAATCTGGTGCTGGTTACCGATTATCTTCATATGTTAACAGAGAACAATAAGAATTGTTTTTACCTCAGAATCAACTATCTTGCACGAATGCACTATACTCCACGGCCCTGTTAGTCGAGAATCATGAGACTTAGTGCCTTGGAAGTTTTTCTAAGTATACAATATAATATTGTACTTCATGCCAATTGAACAATTTCTTGTAGTGGAAGTACTTTATTTTAGTATTGTACCTGACCTGGGGCCATTTCCCTATCTTAAGATACCAGGTCCTTTGTATTATTCCTCAGCTATGAATTCAACGTCTTTGAACCTGTTGGTAATTGATGATTTATATCACTTAGCATAAATATTTTGATTGTGTAAAAGTACCCATTAATTTAGCAAATATTCTAGTCGTGGGGCCGCTTTTCAAGAAGGGCCTGAATCCAAACTTTTCTTCACCCCTCTCACGTTTCGTGATTTTCTTGACTTTTCGGATATTCATCGCTATATATGAGACGCAGGATTGGGTGAACACGGTAATATTAACAGCTGGTTTAATGGGTGGCATTAACAGGTGGTATTTTTAGCAGGTACTTATTTTCAATGTGAAAATTCCTGAATACACAGCTGATTTTATTATATTGCAGATATATACAACATGTTACAATAATTTATCATAAATATATAGGAAACACATGCGTATCCCGTTGATGGAAAATTCCAAAATCGAAAGTGAAAGTGATAAACAACTTTCTGAGAATCCGTCACAGACTATGACTTCTAGCTTGAATCGTACAAAAACGCAATTTTCTTACAAAGCTAGGGTCCTATTTATCGTATCTTTGCCAAACGTTAGCCGTCTTGGACCATCCTCGCGAGCCAGTGTATCAATCGATAGGTTACGATCGATACACTGGGTTGGTTAGCTACCGAAAGCAGTTCTGGATATAAATAGCTAGAGGGGTTCCCACTAAACCGAACCAATCAGTAACCGCGCTGAATCAGCTCATAAGGCCAATCCGTAGCGAGGTTTGAGTTTTGACTGGTTTGAACTGAAATTTCATCGACGGCCAGACTACCTTTGAAATCTACATCGGTTGTCAAAGCGAATTCAAAAAACCGCTGGGGATGAAAAGTACGAGATTGTGTAATAGACACAACGACTCGAGAACTCATCCGAATCACCAAAAAGGTCCAGGTAAATCCTCTATGAGGATTTAGGGATTACCTGGACTTGTGCAGATGTCTTGGACACGAAAACGTCTTTTGTCACTCTCCGCAAAGGGCTATTCTGACAAATGACTGCGCGGGGAGCGGCTTAAGTCTGACGAGATTTCCTGGTGAGTTTTGCTAATTATTCCTTATTCAGGCAAAACTATTGGGCCTAATTCACCGCACTAACTAAGCATGTATTGCAAACTGCGGTACGGGGTCATATATGCCTAAACGAGCCCATAATTAGTTATCGAAATGTAGTTCTCCTTGTTAAAGAGCCAACGAAAACATTTGTAACGAAAAACTGAACGCTGTTTTTAATTGAAATCAAAACATCATACACATCTACAGCAGGGTGGAATCAAATATCGAGTACATCCGATGAAGAAAACTGACCTGGTAAATGTACGTTTGTGCAATGATGTTCTAGTTGTAGGCTATATGAATAATTGTCATCTAGCACAGAAAGATTAATTCTGCTTGGAGTTAGGCGAATACGATCGAACCACACTACTCAAGGCCAGAAAGTGACAAAAGTCTCATAATTTTCCCCGTCCGGTGATTTGGTTGAAAAAAATATACACGGAAGCGTGAATGTCCTCAATCCCCCGCCCCAGACCAGATATAGGGTTAGGTCATAGCAACTGGACATACCTATGGGAGCCCCTAGCTTCTGTTCTGCAGATTTAAAAAATATCAGCATAATTACTGGGCCATTGAAGTATGATTGTACTAGAGAAGATGACCTGTAATTTGAGCGGATGACCTTTATGGTTTTGTCTCTTAATTACATTCAATACAATTAAACTGTTTGTTTCAAGCAGCTAACCTCGCACCGCTGGGCAAATGTGACTTATATTTTGTTGAAACTAGAATAAATTATGGTACAATAATCTTCATATATTGTGCTAAAGGGCTTGACCTGCGAAAAGTCTTGTCCGCAGTCCTGCTGACGACAATGGAGTAAAATATAATTATGATATGAACTAAATATCGTGGCTTGTGAAAATGTCAATTTTCTCACTCCACGAGATGAATTATTTATGGTATTCGTCAAGATACAGTTGATTTTCTTTGTATGATTCTCTTGTGGTAATGGTTTATTCTGGATGTTTACAAAACATTAAAATAATAGGGCTTTCAGACTGGGGGTGATCAGATTAAGGCAATCCCGCTCTCTAAAATGGAGGTAAAAAAGGTCGTTTATGCTCAATGAATCAGTTCACATATTGAATTGAGCAAAATCCTTTTGAGGCGCAAACAGACATATATTTCCCCATCAAATGGTAGTAAAAAATAACTTGTCATCTATCTAATTTGCATAATAATAGGACAAACATCTCTGCGCTGTTTAATGAGAATCATCCTCGAGAGCCAGTGTATCAATCGATAGGTTACATCCTCGCGAGCCAGTGTGTCAATCGATAAGTTTCGATCACTGGCTTGGTTTGTTAACGATAGCAGTTCTGGATATAAATAGCTCGAGGGGTTTCCACTAAACCGAACCAGTCAGTAAGCGAGCGGAAGCAGTTCATCAGGCCAATTCGCAGCGACGTTCGAGTTTCGACTGGTTTGAATTTCATCGCCGGCCAGACTACCTTTGAACTCGACATCGGGTGTCAAAGCGAAAACCGCAGGCTTCAGATACCGACGCGCTACTTCAAAACAACCGCTGGGGATGAAATGTACGAGATTGTGTAATAGATGCAACGACTCGAGAACTCATCCGAATCACCAAAAAGGTCCAGGTAAACCCTCTGCGGGAATTTAGGGATTACCTGGACTTGTGAAGATGCATGAGAATATGCTTGAGCCAACCCTAAATTGACATGTTACCGTGTACTGAAGTCTCGTGTTTTCATGTGTGCTTCTTGGTAACAAAGTTGCCTTGAATTGAAGAAAAAGCCTGAGTAATTTGAGTGACAGATAACCTCACGTTGAACCGTCATGTAATCGTTTTGCTCTCTGTCGAGGATTATTCCAAATAGATTCAAAATGGGCCTAAGATGATCAGCTATGGTGTGAAACCTCTCAGCTCTGAGAAATATCTGCTTCGAGCTAAAAATAATCACTTGAATTAGACGAATAACATTTAACAGTTTCGGAGGATTCCATAAGTCTGCCATCTTGAATGCCTCGTTAACTTATTTCATTGACGTTTATGCGAATAGATTCGAACTTGGCCTATTAATAGTAGATAGATGAATCTATAGAGTGAAAAAGCTTGAAATTTTTGGTGTCAGGTAAAGGCATTGAAAATTAAGAAAAAAACCCAAAAATTAAAAAAAAAACACGAGCAATATGAAAATATGAGTCCCATATGAACCCAGTTGGTCGGCATGTTCGATTTAACAATTAGATTCTCAACTGAAGATGACACAATCGAATCAAATGTGCATAATGTGATACGTAATGGTGTGAATTTGCTCAATTTGAAATAGTTTGAACTCTGACTTAAAAATAATGCAATATTCGTGCAATATGAAACAAAACAAGATTTTCTCCGTCATGTTGAATTTCACAGTTATCTTTAAACTAAAGACTAAGCAAATACATTGAAAATGGGTGTACGGTGGCAGACTATGAGACCCCTCAGTTCTAACATTCCGCGCAAGGAGTTACGAATAGTGCTTCACATTATGCGGGCAACGTATGAAAATTCATACAACAGATTTTGTATGGAAAGGAGCGATTCTCCTCAAAGGCAGCAGTAGTAGAGAAATGGGATATTCCAGCCTATTAGGGGAAGATAACTCTTGTTTGCCTCTTTTGCGGCGAGTTCGAGGCGGTCAAGCATGGTTATCTCCCCTGATTTGAACATCTCTGCCAGAAATAGGTACTCAGATACGCTTCAGTTACTTCATTGTTAAAATCTCTGGGAATGTCCGGAAATCTCCATGTGCAGGAGTCACTCAGTCACTTCTTTGTTAAATGATATCTCAGGGAATGCATATTTGGAGTAGGAGTATTGGGGTGGTCATTTTTTTTTCTTTTGGATTTTACTATGGGGTGTGTGCACTTGTTTTCTCTGCCTCACGCTGTAGAATACGATGGGGGTCTGGTGGCCATTGGGTGGCTTTCGCTGATAAGTTAATGCAGTGCATAGGCTGGCCTGAGGTGGACGTTTGGAGGTCGAAGTGGACCATCGGTGGTCCAAATAGGCCGTATGGGGTGTCATATTGAAGCTGTCGTAGATTCAGACTGCACTGATGTGTCGTGGAAATACCGTAAATCTGTGCATGCGCTTTGGAAAGGAGGCCTTTGAATTGACGTTTGGGGGTGAAGATGGACCGATATTGGTCCGAATGGGTCGTGTGAGGTGTCATATTGATGCATCGTGAGGAGCGTCCGACTGGAGTGGTGTATAGTGGAAGTGCCATCAATATGCGCATACTCCATTGGGGTTGATACAAATGTGACCACGACATAGTTGAAAGTGGCAATGCACATTGTTGTAAATACCTATCATGTTACATATCACGACCACATTGCACATCATGTTATTGTATTACTTCCTGCTATCACTTATGTTGTGACGTAATGATCTATAAATGGAACCAACGTGATGATCTATAAATAGGTTACAGGGTTTTCCAAAGCAAAAACCGCCGTACAATGTCCCGGCGTACCATGATGTCATCGGGGTCCAGCAAGTCTTACCATGTTTTATTCCGTGGTGTGAATGGTTTGATACACACACCTTGTCGACGCGGTAGTTTTATAAAATAGCATGGTACAATCTCCAGCAAATGGTAGAAGCATACACATCCGTGCTTGAACTTTACGTTTTCATAACATCCGTAACAATGGATGACGACGGCAAGTCGATCATCGTAGCGCAATCTGCACATATGGTGCCCGAAATTCTTGGACTTGAAACATGCCGACATACTCACTAACAATCCGGAAACACGGACTGTGCATGAAATTCTTTTTCTTGTATGTGTGTTAAATGTATCGAGCGCTTGCATTGTTTACCACTTTTCAGCACGTTCCAGTGACCTTATTCCTACGAAGTAGGCTACCATCTGCAAATTGTCCGGTAGTCAGTGAGTTCATCCGAATCCTTTCGTCGGCAAAATAAGAAGAACCGTTGACATCAGAACCACCATTTTTTTGCATGAAGGGGATTGCGAGGGATCAGTGGGTAGACTCTAAGCTTCGGAAGTCTTTGTGTTCCAGTATCTTTATCCTCTTCATACCGATGTAAAGTATTTTGGTACATCATGATACCGTAGTGTCTGAAACCATGTTGAAGGATTGAACGTCGACTATAAACGTCTTTCGGATTGGATGGTAAACTCAAGTCTTACAAACATGTAAATGCTTTCAAGCAGGTGTTACAGGTGAACACCGTGGCGCGAGTGGTTGCCAGAACGTTCGCTTTTACAGTGCGCTAGCTGGCGATCTGATTTTAGCACAACCGGTTCAATCTGGTTCGAACTGGTCGAAATCAATCGAAGCCAGTTTCAATTGTACTCGTCTTTCTGTGGGAATTTTCCTTTGGAGCGTCGACTGGACACGTCTTTGGGATACGCTTGCTTTTATGGACGTAACACAGTAACGCTCGCCAACGCCTAAGATAACGCTTCAACGCCCTGGTGAAATAGCTCAGAAGCTCTGATGGGTCTAGATATCCCATGAAATTGACACTTATTCATCGAAATGCCGTGACGCCTGTCAACGCCAGTCGTTACACTAACCTGGGGGAGGCGCGTTGGGTGCGTTTACAATTCACATGTTAACACATCCAACGCGCCTCCCCCAGGTTGGGTGTGATGTGATGGAGGGGATGATAAATGTGAAATACGAAATATGCTTCTTGTTATTCATATCTCTTCTATATCTGATTGCGTTAATGCATTAGTGACTAGGTATAGGTGTGTGTGTTCGTGTGTAGGGTCTCATTTCCCAGCGTTAGAGCGTCACTGCATTAAAAAAGGTCTTGAGCACTCGCCCACTCGTACCCAACTCACTCATTCTTCACTCATTCGCCACTCATGACCAATTACTCTGCATCCGATACCCAACAGGGAGAGCTCACTGGGTACTCTGTTAGGACAGACCACATTCCCATCCTGCCCATCATCTCTAGTCATGGCTCATCTATCAAATCCGTTACATGACGGATATCTTATAAGCCATAACGATTACGAAGCCGGTTGATTCGGAGACATTCCGGAGCGCATTCGTGACCTCGTGACCTGTCCGAATACGCCCATACTTGAGCGAATTAGGCAAAAGGTAATGTGCTGTACATTTCATCGCCACTGCTTGTTTTGAATTCACATGTTTCGTATACGTTGTGGTTTTGACTTAAGAGGCGCGCCCATTTGGTTTCCTTCCTTCGAAATATACCGAGATTCCACGAAGTTTGCGCGTCGCCCCGAAACGTCGTCCGATCATTGGCTGTTATTTTAAACTGACAGTTCCAGTGATAACTGTACAGCCCTATTCTTTCTGCAGGACCTGGTACGGAGGTACGGGGTATACAGTCCTGCATTATGGAGGATTATCCTTCCTTGCTCACTACACCCTATGGCCCACAGTGTCTCCTTTCACCCCTACCTTATACAAGAACATGCATGGTCCGTTTTTCCGCAATTTTGTTTCTTCCTGAATCGTAGTTTGGCATCTAACCGACAGTCACGTGACCTACCTTGACGAGCGCTTCAAGTCGACACACTGCGCGACTCACGTGGACCCAGTATGGCCCATATAGACCCATTTGAGTAGGTGTATAGTCTGTTTTCCCGAATGTTCTTTTTTTCCCAGAATCCTATTTTACATTCATCCGCCAGTCACGTGACTCAAAGTTCCCTTGCCGAGCGCTTTATGTCGACACCCTGCACGACTCATTTGGACATAAAATGGCCAATATACTCATTTGACTGTGTGTAAAATCAGTTTTTCCGCATATTCCATTTTTTCGGATTCCTATTAATGCATCAACCAATCAGTCACCTGGCCGAAAGTGTCCTCGACGAGCGCTTCAAATCGCCATCCTGTGAGACCCATGTATACGCGATATGGCCCATATATACTCACTTGAGTGTGTGTAAAGTCTGTTTTTCCGCATGTTTGTCTTTTCCGGAATTCTATTTTTGCAACTATACCCCCAACTTCACTCCGGAAATGCACGCTACGCATGCGCGATGACCTGGAAGTCACTTAAGTGGAAGTGATCTCGAAAACAAAGTGACCCCACAACCCACATCCTTCATCTCCACCACACCAACAATACTAAGAGATTCACACTGTATATACTACTGACGCAACGGATAAATCAAATCGTCGGATTTTCAAGTAAAGGATTTGAACGGGGAAAGTGAATATACAAATTTATATTTTACTGTGGATTTGATGTCGAAAAATACTTCTCTCTGCATGGGAACGCTGGCAGTTAGCAAATAGCGCTCCCGACTGAAATTCAAAGTTATCCATCGCTTCCATATTTATCAACAATACACCCTATGGCATGTCTCAAGATCAAATGCTATTTTCTGGTTTAATGAACCACTTGGGAGCCATCTGGTATTTTCCAATGAATTCGGTCACTCAAATCACCTCACGGGAGGTGATCTGGACAGCAGTTTGCACCTCCGTTACCACGGAAACGCCATGGTTATATTTCTACGACAAATATAGATGTATGGCTTCATATCACCACTGTTGTAACTTGATACTGTTGAAGTGAATTGTTATGAAGAATGCAATTTTGGATTTATTGGCCGTATTTCTACAACGACTGTTGGTACTTAGGTATGGAACATAACATCCAATGACGACTGCCTTTGACGCTTGTTACCATCAAATGGTGTAGTTCTCGTTATTTTGACTATATCATTATATCAACAAATATAGGTAAATTATGGTATATATATGTCCACTTATTTTGGCTATATCTATGCATATGGTGTATGTGTACGGTATCACGGCTAACGTTATAACATTATGCTGCGATAGGAATTATTATGGATGATTAATTTTCGTTATTTCGCAGGCCCGTACGTAGGATTTCTAGCGGGGGGGGGGGGTCCAACTAATGGTCCAATGGGGTCGAGTGAGGTATCCAAGTGAAGCATTCGTGAAGGGGCATCTGATGGGCTGGGTGTGGGGTTGAAATATCGGCATTCTGCGCATGCGCGGTGACCAAAGGGTATGAAAATAGACATTTTGGAGCTAGGGGCTAAGCGGCTGTGAGGTCAGAAGTGAGGTATCAAAGTGAAGCGTGTTGCTGAAAATCGTGATGGGTTGGGTGTGCGGTAGGAATATCATTCTGCGCATGCGCAGACACCACGTGAGCTATAAGCCGTCGGCTTGATATTTCCGATCGTCGACTCTCTCAAAATCAATCAAGGCGAGCATTTTCCACTAGTGGTGTTATTATGGGACATATCCAAGATGGCGGCACGTATGTTCAAGATGGCGGCACATCGGTGTCGAAAACCTGCAGCCATTTCTTGGGATGCTTGGTCACCTAGTGTCGAAAACTGGACCCTACGCCCGCAGTGTCTCACGTTAGCGCATAGACGCGATGATATAGACCGGAGAGAGAACAACAACAACAACAAGGATGACACATGAGAGAACAACAAAAACAACAATTTTTTTTTCATATAGTTTATTTTCCCCTCCATCATAACATACCCATGCTGGGGGAGCCGCGTTGGGTATGTTTACAATTCAAGAAAGACTCTTGTCCAATCAGAGACCGCCAATTTGCATATCATGTTCGTTCTTGCCCGTTAGATGTATTCTTGTCCAATCAAAAGTCGCCATTTCAGAGAGTTCCGTCTTCGGCCATGTTCGCTCTGAACCGTTTGTTCTAATCATCATCAGGCAGGCCTGGATATTCATCGGGCAGCATGTCCTGAAACAGTTGTTTGCGCATTCTAATCGCATTTTCCAGGGCCTCGGTGGGTGGTAAACCCATATCCTCTTCCAAGTGACGCTTGGTCTTCATGATGGACCTGTGCGCGGGGTCCCCTTTCATTTCAAGCGGTAGTAAGGTATACTGTTCATAGATCGCCATGGCTGTTTTCCTGATGCGGGGGCGCATTTGGGTGTACGTCTGTTGTAAATTATCCTCTCCGGCGTCCTCGATCGCTTCAGCGTGAGTATTGATAGCTGCTGTCACAATACGATCCCAGAAGGCAGGTTCTGCCTCACTTTCCTGGGATGAAGGCTGATTCTCTGAGGTCAAGCTCTCCATATCAGTAGATAGACTGTCAGCCATCTTGGATTCGGTATCAGTCGATGCACTCTCATCAATCTCTGTATCAGTATCTGCCTCAACGGGCTCCTCGGCGTCTTCAGTCCCATGTATATTTTTCTGGTGTCGCATCATATCGTAATGTCTGGTGAACGTGCGTTCACACTCAGAACAAGTATAAGCCATGGTGACGGTTGAACGTCGACTGTGCGTGTTTTGGGAATACGCTCGCTTTTATAGACAGTAACGCCCATCAACGCTTAGCTCAACGCTTCAACGTCCTGGTGAATTAGCTCAGAAGCTCTGATTTCATGGAATTGACACCAATTCATCGAAATGCAGTGACGCCCGTCAACGCCCGTCATTTGCCGCCGTAAGCATCAATCTCAGCGCGCTTTACTTACACTTTCAACTGGCTTACTTCAATTTGTTTTGTGATCTGGTTCATTCCAAACCATTTCTTTTGTGCTGTGCTCTGACGCACACCACGCCGCTTTCAGTTCATGCCCAGGGGTTTTCAACATCGACGCTGTTCTTTCGGTACATTTCCATATCAGTTCGAGATTACTTATCCCGCTGGCTGTTTCCTTCAGTCGGTCGTGATCGGCTTTCTGCTGATATAAAAACCCGTCATCTGATCTGGGTTATGTGACTCTGTTAGCAAGAGCCCGTCCGGCTTCCTCTTTCAAATACCCTTTGCGTTGAAACTTGTTTCCTGTGGCCTCCAAAATCTCGCCCATCTCGGCGTTCATACTTTCTTTGAACAAATCCTTCCATAGCCTCGAGTTCACATTATGTTCTTCAACCTCGGGTTGGGCCTTCACGGTTGGGTGATATTCCGGGACTGATGATATGAAGCGGACCCGCTGTATGGGGGTGGGCTGCTGCTGCTGCTCTGCCAGGAGTGGACTCGGCGGATGGTGTAGGGGTATATGCCGTTGTGGTGATTCCTCGCCGGGTAACAGGTGGATCGTCAGCCGACGATCTTCGGGGGTATGGGCTTTTAAATCTACGAACAGGTAGCCGTACGGACGAATTGTCGCTTCTTGAAACGCCCGCATAAAATGGTCAATGTTCTGAGGATAAATTCGACTACCAAACACGGATTTGTGCTCTGTCAATGGGATTGGAGAACAACACAAAGTATTGGCAGTTCAAGGCAATATCTCTGGACGCCTTCCCTTGAGGAAAGAGATTCTGAGTCAAATAGATGACGGACAGATTGCGATAATGGAACCCTTTGGTGAATAGGTCGGCGATTTTCGAATTGTCCTTGGCTGCACTCATCAGATCATCGAGCACTACCACGTTGGTCTGCTCGGAATCGAAGTAATGGGGTTCGTCTATGTCGTAAGGAATTCCTGGGACAAAGCTCACATCCTGTAATCGCGCAGTTTCGTAGGCGGGCTGCCACTGGGTATAACACCAAACAACACGTGTCGGAGCTGGGGTTGCCACACCTCCCTCTAAGAACTTCATCACCCAGGATGTCTTTCCACACCCTGTAGGGCCGCTCACCGTCATCGTATAGGGATGCTCTACTGCTCTTGTTGGACCTATAGCGGGACTCGGCCGTGTCTCTTGGTTGTGTTTGCGTTGAATGTGCCTGAGCATACTATCGCGACGAGAGAATGCTCTCTCACAGAACGTACACGTACACGACATGTTCATCTGTCGACCAATACATATGGACTGATGATGGACACATGTTCATTCCTATATTTAAAGACTCTACCACCACCACACACACCAGCACCACCGACTCCACCAACACCACCACCGCACACCACCAACACCACCATCAACCCCACCAACGCCACCATCAACGCCACCAACGCCACCACCAACGCCACCAACGCCACCACCGGCGTCAACGCCCGGTGGTGGTGGTGGTGGTGGCCGGAACTGACCTTTGACCCCGGCGCGCGCGGTGTAAAGGTTTCCACCGTGCGGTGGAAACCTTTGCGCGCCGGGGTCAAAGGTCAGTTCCGGCCACCACCACCACCACCACCACCACCGGGCGTTGACGCCCGGTGGTGGCGTTGGTGGTGGCGTTGGTGGCGTTGATGGTGGCGTTGGTGGCGTTGATGGTGGCGTTGGTGGTGGTGTTGGTGGTGTGCGGTGGTGGTGTTGGTGGAGTCGGTGGTGGTGTGTGTGTGGTGGTGGTAGAGTCTTTAAATGTAGGAATGAACATGTGTCCATCATCAGTCCATATGTATTGGTCGACTGATGAACATGTCGTGTACGTGTACGTTCTGTGGGAGAGCATTCTCTCGTCGCGATAGTATGCTCAGGCACATTCAACGCAAACACAACCAAGAGACACAGCCGAGTCCCGCTATAGGTCCAACAAGAGCAGTAGAGCATCCCTATACGATGACGGTGAGCGGCCCTACAGGGTGTGGAAAGACATCCTGGGTGATGAAGTTCTTAGAGGGAGGTGTGGCAACCCCAGCTCCGACACGTGTTGTTTGGTGTTATAGCCAATGGCAGCCCGCCTACGAAACTACAAGGTTACAGAATGTGAGCTTTGTCCCAGGAATTCCTCACGACATAGACGAACCCTATTACTTCGATTCCGAGCAGACCAACGTGGTAGTTCTCGATGATCTGATGAGTGCGGCCAAGGACAATTCGAAAATCGCCGACCTATTCACCAAAGGGTCCCATCATCGCAATCTGTCCGTCATCTATTTGACTCAGAATCTCTTTCCTCAAGGGAAGGCGTCCAGAGATATTGCCTTGAACTGCCAATACTTTGTGTTGTTCTCCAATCCCATTGACAGAGCACAAATCCGTGTGTTTGGTAGTCGAATTTATCCTCAGAACATTGACCATTTTATGCGGGCGTTTCAAGAAGCGACAATTCGTCCGTACGGCTACCTGTTCGTAGATTTAAAAGCCCATACCCCGAAGATCGTCGGCTGACGACCCACCTGTTACCCGGCGAGGAATCACCACAACGGCATATACCCCTACACCATGCGCCGAGTCCACTCGTGGCAGAGCAGCAGCAGCAGCCCACCCCCATACAGCGGGTCCGCTTCATACCATCAGTCCCGGAATATCACCCAACCGTGAAGGCCCAACACGAGGTTGAAGAACATAACGTGAACTCGAGGCTATGGAAGGATTTGTTCAAAGAAAGTATGGACGCCGAGATGGGCGAGATTTTGGAGGCCAAAGGAAACAAGTTTCAATACAAAGGGTATTCGAAAGAGGAAGCTGCAATTTTAGCCCATAACAGATTGGCACCCAGACTACGACGGGCTTTACGTCAGCAGTATGTCGACTTACTGACCCATATGAAATTGTTGGATAAGGACCCAGTCCATATGGAAATTGAAAGAACAGCGTCGATGTTGAAAACCTCGGGCATGAACTGGAAAGCGGCGTATGTCAGAGCAATAGCACAAAAGAAACATTTGTTCGAACGCATCATTAAACAACGTTAAAGCATTAAGAAAGTGTGTTAAAGCGTTGAGACGAGCGTTAAGGCGCAACGACGGGCGTTGACGAGCGTCACTGCATTTCGATGAATTGATGTCAATTCCATGAAATCAGAGCTTCTGAGCTAATTCACCAGGGCGTTGAAGCGTTGAGCTAAGCGTTGATGGGCGTTACTGTCTATAAAAGCGAGCGTATTCCCAAAACACGCACAGTCGACGTTCAACCGTCAACATGGCTTATACTTGTTCTGAGTGTGAACGCACGTTCACCAGACATTACGATATGATGCGACACCAGAAAAATATACATGGGACTGAAGACGCCGAGGAGCCCGTTGAGGCAGATACTGATACAGAGATTGATGAGAGTGCATCGACTGATACCGAATCCAAGATGGCTGACAGTCTATCTACTGATATGGAGAGCTTGACCTCAGAGAATCAGCCTTCATCCCAGGAAAGTGAGGCAGAACCTACCTTCTGGGATCGTATTGTGACAGCAGCTATCAATACTCACGCTGAAGCGATCGAGGACGCCGGAGAGGATAATTTACAACAGACGTACACCCAAATGCGCCCCCGCATCAGGAAAACAGCTATGGCGATCTATGAACAGTATACCTTACTACCGCTTGAAATGAAAGGGGACCCCACGCACAGGTCCATCATGAAGACCAAGCGTCACTTGGAAGAGGATATGGGTTTACCACCCACCGAGGCCCTGGAAAATGCGATCAGAATGCGCAAACAACTGTTTCAGGACATGCTGCCCGAAGAATATCCAGGCCTGGCCGACGATGATTAGAATAAACGGTTCAGAATGAACATGACCGAAGAAGGAACTCTCTGAAATGGCGACTTCTGATTGGACAAGAATACATCTAACGGACAGGAACGAATAGGACAGATGCAAATGGCGGTCTCTGATTGGACAAGAGTCTTTCTTGAATTGTAAACATACCCAACGCGGCTCCCCCAGCGTGGGTATGTTATGATGGAGGGGAAAATAAACTATATGAAAAAAAACTTGTTGTTGTTGTTGTTCCCTCATGTGTCATCCTTGTTGTTGTTGTTTTCTCTCTCTCTCCGGTCTATATCATGGCGTCAAAACGTCTAGCAGGACCCATACAAGGACCAGTTTTCGACACTAGGTGACCACATCCCGACGGAATGGCCAGTTTTCGACACCGGATGTGCCGCCATCTTGAACATACGTGCCGCCATCTTGGATATGGCCCATAATGCACCGGGTCAAAATACTCGCTTCTGATTGGCTGAGAGCTCTGTGACGGATTTGAAATACTCGCTTCTGATTGGACGAGAGCTCCGCATTGCGTCTGCGCATGCGCAGAATGATATTCCTACCGCACCATCTCGACCCCAAATACCTTCATGTACTGCCCGAAAATGGCCACTTTCGCTACTACTCGTACCGATGACGTCACCGATGACGTCACAGATGACGCAAACATCCCTCAAATCGGAATGTACACCCCGAGAACTACAAGATGACACCTTCGAGGACGCATTCGAACCGTGAATAGCCCATCTCGATCCCAAATACCTTCATGTACTGCCCGAAAATGCCCACTTTCGCTACTACTCGTACTGATGACGTCACCAATGACGTCACAGATGACGCGGACAGCCCTGAAATCGAGGTCTGCACGCCGAGAACTACAAGATGACACCTTCCAGGACGCATTCGAACCGTGAATAGCCCATCTCGACCCCAAATACCTTCCTTCACTGCCCCAAAATGTCCACTTTCGCTACTACTCCTACTGATGACGTCAACAATGACGTCACAGATGCTTCGGACATGCCTCAACTCGGAATGTACACCTCGAGAGCTTCACTTTGACACCTCACACGACCCATTCGAACCGTGATTAGCTCATCTCTAACCCAAACACACCCCTACATAGCACCCAAAATGCCTGTTTTCTATACTACGGCCAGACTGCGCATGCGCAGACTATTGAACACGGACGAACCATTAGTGTAGTCAAGTGCTCCTCCACGAGAGCTTGAAAATAAGACCTCACTCGACCCCATTGGACCATTAGGGACTCACCTAGACTCCAACATGTCCACCCCGTATGGCCCTATACACCCATAGCCATGCAGTATAGGCCTATGGGCCTACCCAGGCCTCGGTGACTTTTTTCAAAAATTTCACCGATTCGCACGGCAACACTTCCTATCGTGTTCTTAATGACGAGACGAGTAAAACGAGACCCCACAACCCTACCGCAAATGTATAGAAGTACGTTTCCCAGGGGGATAAACATTGAACCTATACCCCAGTATGGGAATATATATTTATATATATATGTCTATATGGGGCTATATGGTACTTTTTCAAAAATTTCACCGATTCGCACGGGGACACTTCCTATCATGTTCTAAATGACGAGACGAGTAAAACGAGACCCCACAACCCTACCGCAAATGTATAGAAGTACGTTTCCCAGGGGGACAAACATTGATCCTATACCCTCAGTATGGGACTATATGAGGCTCGGTGACTTTTTTCAAAAATTTCACCGATTCGCACGGGGACACTTCCTATCATGTTCTAAATGACGAGACGAGTAAAACGAGACCCCACAACCCTACCGCAAATGTATAGAAGTAGGTTTCCCAGGATGGTGCTATACCTCCCATACCCCATATAGGCATTTTCCCGTAATTTAGGATAAAGTCCGTATTCCGTATTTTTTCAGGAAAATTTGTACATACACCCACCCTGGAACTAGGGGGAGATAACTCTATTGATAGACAAGCCCCGTTAAGCCCGGCGACCTATATACCCCTCATACCCCATATAGGCATTTTCCCAGGTTTTTCGATAAAGTCCGTGTTCCGTATTTTTTTTTCAGGAAAAATTTTACATGCACCCACCCAGCCAGCAAATACCCCTTCACCTAGGCTTCACTTTGATACCTCACTCGACCCCATTCGACCATTAGGGGCTCCCCTAGCTCCAAAACGGTTATTTCCATACCCTTGGGCCACCGCGCATGCGCACAATGCCGCTATTTCAATCCCACACCCACCCCATCAGATGCCCCCTCACATAAGCTTCACTTTGATACCTCACTCGACCCCATCGGTCCACTAGGGGCTCCCCTACATCTCAAAACGGCTATTTCCATACCCTTCGGCCACCGCGCATGCGCAGAAGGCCGCTATTTCAACCCCACACTCAGCCCATTAGATGCCCCCTCACCTAAGCTTCACTTTGATACTTCACTCGACCCAATCGGACCATTTCATCTAGGGACTACTTTTTCTCCGCGGAAGCTTTTTCCCGAGACCGAATCACCGCCAAAACCGCATCACCGCGGATGAATACATGCCCAGGGGCCCTTTGCCGGAACTATAGTGACCCAGAGTTACCTCCCCCTAGATTGGAACTCTTCTGTGGTGGAGGTGGGAAAGGGCTCGTCGCCATGACAACGTGACGTCATCGATGACGTCATCTCATTTGCATAAATAAGAACCAATTTGCACTTTTACTACTACTGACGTCGTCCCACAAGTGATTCAATTTCAATTTATTGTACCGACTAAACATAAATGAAAATATGTATTAGACCCATGGGACAAGATATATCAACAACAAAAATTAATAACTCCTGTTACGTCATAAACGATAATAGAAAAAACGTAACAGAAAACTTTTGTGAAGTCAAGGATCAACAATCACATATTTATTTACAATGCTAAAATCATATACAAATTAAGTAAGGTTGATACAACAAATAAATGAGAAATATAGTCTTACTGTTCAAAGCTATACCCATGTATATTTTACAGTCCGTACTGACGTGCAAATCTCTATACAGTCCGTGCCGACGCGCAGGAATCGCGTTTCTGTATTTTGATAGTCCAACGCCGTTCAGCTGTTGTCCAGTTTCCGACAGTTCAATCACGTAGATAACACAGCGCCAAGAGTCAATTCACAGTAATATACAATCCAGCAGTCCGTAATTTCAGACAAAGGTAAGACAGTATAATGCATCCACAGAAAAGCCGTTTGAATTCCCTCCCGATCACCGAATGCTGGGCCATTTATACTCTACGGGGCATTCGAGATTATTCCACAACATACAGCATTGACGTATGACCTGACCCAGTACATTCTACCAAATCAAGGAGCCTCTCGAATATGCATTACATCATCTGGTCTGGATAATCTCCGGCTAGAAAGATCGACGTCATTAACCCACGTAAACAAGCCTACGTAACTCTTTTATTCTGGAAACACCCACAGTGTCCAACAATGATACCATGACACTCCATAACTATACCATCAACAGTAGGTGGAACCTGACTGCCGAACTTCCAAGTAATTCGTAACTTTCAAACACAACTCCCAAAGACAAACGAGCGAAGTCCGTTGTCACGCGGCATGTTAGCAAACTTTGAACCTATAAACATATAGTCAGTTCAATGGTAACACTTGGAAGCATAAAGATGATAAAAAGTAGAGTATCTATATTAAGTCCATTGTTGTCGTATAAGTTATATACATGAAGCTTTCTTATTTGAAAGCAACAATAAATAAATCTACTAATAGCAATAGATAGCTCCGGTGAAGGATTAGAAATAATTTAAATATAGCCTGCAAACTTAAATCAAGAACAGAAGGTTCAAGTTGTAATAAAGTACGCATTACTTGACGCCTTGACTTGACTTACTTGTGGCTTGTAGTGATGACGTTGCAATGCACTGTACTCCAGAATGCGACGATCAGATGTATCCGTCTGATGCAGGCCCCCGATAATAACAAAGTCGGGGGCCGTCGCAGGACGGATATTGTGCATCTGATCGTCGAATTCTAGCGTTACTATGATTCCTTGTGTTGGTCGCCACTCAATCAGCGCAATTACTAGCCTCGGTATAATCACCACACGGTAAAACCTACAAGTTTGTCTTCTGGCCTTTCGCTGTTATTGTCGCCGAAACGATGTTTATTCTCCGTGATATCGGTTTTAGTTTTCACAAGAGAAGATTTTCTTTCCATTTTTGTCGATCTTTCTGTCGTTTTAGAGGTTGCGCTTCGGTTTTAGAGGTTGTTGTTGCCGAAACGATGTGTTTATTTTCTACGTGATTTGGGTTTTAGTTTCCACAAGAGAGGATATTCATTCCATTTTGTGCTTTTTCTGTCGTTAGTATAGAGGGCCTGATTTAGAGATTGATGAGATAGGAAGCTTTAATGACGTCGCTATGATCATGATCACATGAGCGGTATAAACTCGACGTCATGTGATCGTACATGGATTTACACGCAAAGCACTAAACTTTGGAATTCTCCAAGGATGCATAATGCGCATACGAATGCTTACGTATAGGCCTACTAACTTACTGGTGTATTTGAGTTGGGTTGTGAAGAATTTTGAAGCGGTTTGACGTTAAAATACAGAGATACAACCGGCAGGTCTGTCTACAACCGGCATCGTTCTATTTACAGACAGTAAAGTATAACGCGAAATTCTGGCACCACTCACTGAATAGCTCCAAACAATCACACTATGGTAAACTACAGAGGGTTTAGCGTGAGTTTTGAATAGTCACACTATACGGATGAATACCCACAGCGAATTATTACAGCGATTGAAGACCTCCAAATTTCATCTGTCAATGTGATTTTTGTAGCCCGCCTCAGTACATGTGGTCAAAGCAATGACGCTCATAGAGATAATGACGTCACATGGTCATGTTCCAGGTTCACACTGGTGACGGCGATCGTGCTTCGTGACACAGGACAATTTCAATTCAATTCAATTCTTTATTGCATACACCCGTACAAGGCAGTGCAAACATATAACATAAAATAACAGACAGATTCAGTAGGACATGACGCGTCGCGTGTGCGTTGCAAGGTCCTCCAGCTGTGCGCGCTGGAATCATACCGCATGAGTGATGTTCGAAGAAAATAATATGAGTTTCCACGCCTGTCTTTTCAAATCCCAGGTCTTGTGTAAAGAACTGGTCTAACGTATTGGATGTGGAATAGGTACTGAACAGTGAGTGAGTGGGTAGGATTTAACGTCGTTTTCGACAATGTTTCCATCATATCACGACGGTGCCCACATGTGCCAGGACACGAGAGAGCGCACAGTTCCTTTTACCCAGGACACCGATCAGCCCAGCTGAGAGCGGGAATATTTTAATATCCTGAAAGGACTTGGTGGGAATAGAACCAGCGCCAGACCGGCAGCCGAGATTAGGAGCGTGCACTCTTTCCTCACGGCCACTCTCTCGCCCTAGCTACTGAATAGAAACTCTCTACCGCTATATATTTACCTCAGTGTGGATTGTAAAGCAGTTACCAATACGTTGACACGCAACGAACAATACAGTGTGCGAGCAACGAACGGTACAGCGTATATTTACAGATTAGCAACGAACAGTACAGTTCCATTTTCCTACTGTGCAAGCGGCAAAAATATTTATAAAATACTAATTTATCGCTGAATCTAAACGGTAACGGAATTGGGAAGACGAATACATCAGCTAACACCAAACCTAAAGTGTCATAGATATAACTCAAGTTAAGGGGGAAATATCTTTGGTTAAAACGGCAGTTTTTTTTTATGAGAACGAACTTCAATTTCGTACGCATTCGCGATTCTGAGGAAACTGGCGCTCAGTAGTGGTTTCGGCAGCCTGCAAGTAATTCATATACATTCTACGCCTTGAATAAATACTCGCACCGATACCAAATCCCCAACAGATTCACCAAATAAATGCTTGACGGGGACACCATCCTACGGTAGACCACGTTCCTCGCTTCGGAGAGCAGCAACGTCCGGAATGCACTGTCGCGCGGTTAGACCCCGTGTATACTAATGGACACACTGTGGATTATTTTGACCGAACTCCTGGTCTTCTTTCCACCGGACTCCGAAAATAGCGCTTTAGATGTAACTAGGATGTCAAAATTAAACAATCTGGCGTAATGACACATCTCCGCTCCGTAATGGAGTCTACATTGAGATAATGCATACACTCCACTATTATGCCTTAAGGGGCAGGGTGTTTTTTCCGAAATTAATTATTCACATTTATCGTAATCTGGGAATGTTTGCGAGTATGGTGGTATACAACACTTGCCAGTTAAACATATTATTGTGGGAAATCCTACCGATAACTTTCCCCCTACCCCATCTTTGTTTTGATCAATTTTGCCAATTCTAACAGGATTTTCGAGAACAATACTCCAAATTAACCTAATTGTTCTTAATAATGGGCATCCATTCGCCAATGTGAAGGCCGTGGTTGCCTTTTCGCTTTCCAATGATACCAGGAACGCGGCGGGGAAAATGCAAATAAGAGATGTAACCAAGTCAAATTATTGGTCAATTTGCACTAAATGTTTGCCTAGAAACATGGGAAATGCTTCAGAAACTTGAAAAATAATTCATAAAACCTGAATAATATAAATCCGTTCCATCCTTTTGGACTGTAAATGGGTTCTATTGTAAAGAAAATAGCTCTGGCAAATTTATATCATTCTGATATGACCGGATTCTGCCATAATACCTACCGAAATCTCATCCCAGTGGGAGATAACTCCTGTATAGAATACAGTATGCAATAACTTCAGTAGTATACTAATGGACACACTGTGGATTATTTTGATCGAACTCCTGGTCTTCTTTCCACCGAACTCTGAAAATAGCGCTTTAGATGTAACTAGGATGTCAAAATTAAACAATCTGGCGTAATGACACATCTCCGCTCCGTAATGGAGTCTACATTGAGATAATGCATAGACTCCATTATTATACCTTAAAGCACTGATATGTTATAGAAAAATGAATCTCAAACATTCCCTTCCAGACTTGCTTCATTTTTCCTAGAAAACCCCCCAAAATGTCTAAAACTTGTCAAATTCGGCTCAATTTCCAGAAAAATCTGTAAGAGCGATTTTAGTAAAACTTCTTACTCACCTTCCCTGGTCCGGTCTCAACTTAAAAAGGCAAGGAAAAGTAGGGGTCAAGCAGCCAGTTTTTTGTCAGATTTTCTCTCGTAAATGAGTCAAGATTTTTAGGCACACCCAAGGGGGATAACTGGGGCAAGACAAAGTTTACTCCATGATCCCGATCAGCGTGTAAGCGAAGCCAACCATCGATTTGTACATGCTCGTTTGCAGCGTTGATAATGCTGAATAGGATGGTATTATAGATATAAGCTATTAAGAAGACAAGAAGAATGATGATGTAGCAGAACACGGGCAGTCTATCGTATTATGAAATTAGACAGAGGCCATTACTACGAAACTGTGGGGGGCCACCTTAAGGGGCAGGGTGTTTTTTGCGAAATTAATTATTCACATTTATCGTAATCTGGGAGTGTTTGCGAGTATGGCGGTATACAACACTTGCCAGTTAAACATATTATTGTGGGAAATCCGACCGACAACTTTCCCCCACCCCATCTTTGTTTTGATCACTTTTGCCAATTCTAACAGGATTTTCGAGAACAATACTCCAAATTAACCTATTTGTTCTTAATAATGGGCATCCATTCGACAATGTGAAGGCCGTGGTTGCCTTTTCGCTTTCCAATGATACCAGGAACGCGGCGGGGAAAATGCAAATAAGAGATGTAACCAAGTCAAATTATTGGTAAATTTGCACTAAATTTTTGCCTAGAAACATGGGAAATGCTTCAGAAACTTGAGAAATAATTCATAAAACCTGAATAATATAAATCCGTTCCATCCTTTTGGACTGTAAATGGGTTCTATTGTAAAGAAAATAGCTCTGGCAAATTTATATCATTCTGATATGACCGGATTCTGCCATAATATCTACCGAAATCTCATTCCAGTTGGAGATAACTCCTGTATAGAATACAGTATGCAATAACTTCAGTAGTATACTAATGGACACACTGTGGATTATTTTGATCGAACTCCTGGTCTTTTTTCCACCGAACTCTGAAAATAGCGCTTTAGATGTAACTAGGATGTCAAAATTAAACAATCTGAGGTAATGACACATCTCCGCTCCGTAATGGAGTCTACATTGAGATAATGCATAGACTCCACTATTATATCTTAAAGCACTGCTATGTTATAGAAAAATGAATCTCAAACATTCCCTTCCAGGCTTGCTTCATTTTTCCTAGAAAACCCCCCAAAATGTATAAAAATTGTCAAATTCGGCTCAATTTCCAGAAAAATCTGTAAGAGCGATTTCAGTTAAACTTCTTACTCACCTTCCCTGGTGCAGTCTCAACTTAAAAAGGCAAGAAAAAGTGGGGGTCAACCAGCCAAATTTTTGTCAGATTTTCTTCTCGTAAATGATTCAAGATTTTTAGGCACACCCAAGGGGAATAACTGAGGCAAAACAAAATTTACTCCATGATCCCGATCAGCGTGTAAGCGAAGCCAGCCATCGATTTGTACATGCTTGTTTGCAGCGTTGATAATGCTGAATAGGATGGTATTATAGATATAAGCTATTAAGAAGAAAAGAAGAATGATGATGTAGCAGAACACGGGCAGTCTATCGTATTATGAAATTAGACAGAGGCCATTACTACGAAACTGTGGAGGGCCACCTTAAGGGGCAGGGTGTTTTTTGCGAAGTTAATTATTCACATTTATCGTAATCTGGGAGTGTTTGCGAGTATGGCGGTATACAACACTTGCTAGTTATACATATTATTGTGGGAAATCCGACCGATAACTTTCCCCCTACCCCATCTTTGTTTTGATCACTTTTGCCAATTCTAACAGGATTTTCAAGAACAATACTCAAAATTAACCTATTTGTTCTTCATAATTGGCATCCATTCGGCAATGTGATACGCTGATAAACAGCTTGTATCACTGACGTCCCTACTCTCCTTGTTCCCCCCGCTGATTCACATCGCACATTTCGCGCCTCTTGGCCGTAAGGTGGCGCTCTGCACAGGCCAACCACCAATGACCAATGCATATCATTCTTACGGAAGAGTCTTGGCAATATGAGTTGTCTCCCTTCTCAAACGTTCATATGTCGTAACGGCAAAACTAACAATAAACGGACGGCAAAACAGCTCTAATTACGTTAATTTTTGAGATAAGAGTGAACATATTTTTGGATAACTTCCTCGATTGTTTAGTAAGGTTCGTCAGCTGATTGCAAACATTTGTTCACTGATACCTTCAAATGATTAACAAATATATCCCTGTATATGTTGTTAATATCCCACTGATAAGACCACGCTTTATCGTCATGAGTATATAAGGAGATCAAGCTGCCTAGAATGGTGACGTAAAAACACCGTTCAATTGTTTCAGATTTTGAATTGAATTTTGACTATAATAAAGACGGGGAAAAGTTCCTTTGAGAGATGCGGTAAGAGGGCGTGTCGCTGTCAAAATATTGGCATGGCGTATACATATCTCGCTTAGTAGCATTTGCTAGATCCTGTGTTAAATGTGATGATTTTAATCAACGTCACAAAACACTGTTGCAGAAACTTATACAACAGGGCTATTCTACCAAGCGCCTCCACTCAAAGTTTCTCAAATTTGGCGACACATATCGCATGCTGATAGCAAAATACGAACGTAGCGTGCAAGATCTATGGGGCTACGTTTCGTAACATGTGTCTAATTCCGCTTAACCCGGGGCTAGGGGCCGTATGAGCCCATGTACTTCAAGATCCTCATGGTACTCATATGAACAGTCACAATCAAAGCGTGACTGAGATACATCATTTTTAAGATGACGACTCTATAACGAATATTGTGGATTAAGAATACTGATCAGCGATACGGATTTGATATTTTGGAACATCATGATGTCTTGCCGGCATCATTGAAAATTGTTGACCGCTTCTCTCTTGCAGGAAACAAGCCTATGTTTATGTATACTGTTGTCTTTTTGAATTTGGTGCTAATACTGTTATATGGAAATGGAACAGGTCTTTGGATTATGGACGCGGATATTCTCTAATGGACGACGGCTGGA